>CAUYLG010066912.1:0-102502 GCA_963573385.1 Cacajao melanocephalus
CAAAGACAGACACACAGAGGAGACACACATATAGATACACATGAACACACACAAAGATAAAGAGAGACACAGCTACATACAGATACACACACACACACACACAGAGATATCCACAAAGACACACACACACAGATACACACACAGATACAGATACAGTTGTGCACACAGAGACACAGATACACACACAGACACACCACACAGAGCTATCCACAAAGACACACATGCATGGATACAGACATACACACAGACACACGCAGATCCAGACACACAAACAGATCCACACAGTCGCACCACAGAGACACACACATACACAGCACACAGAGACACACACATATACAGATACACATACACACACATGCAGAGCCAAGCAAGACCCAGTCCTGCAGGCCCTGCCTGTATATCAATGACATGAGTCGCAGCCTTCGGATGCGTTCATTTTAATAACTTAGCCAGCAGTCTTCTCTCGAAATTAACGTCTGCTCCAGCAGCTTCCAGCTTTCCTTGTGAAAATAATGGCAGCTAATAGGGAAAGGGCTGTCGTGTTCCAACTCCAGGTACTGCTGGCGTGACAGCTGTGTGATCAGGAGAAGAAAGTACGCCAAGACAAAAGGAATAATTAAAATGAGCCACGAGAACCAGCCCTGGATTTAAATGTTTAAATGTTTTAATTTAAAAGAACAATGGCTCCTTGAAGTGTCTTCACAACCGGTGCTGACAACCTGCCATTTATTAATCAGTGTTAAATAACAGCGGCTCAGGGTTTGACACCAAACAGCAGATGATGTGTGATGATCCTTAAAATAGCAACCACATTGCGGGGCTGATTCTAAACGACTCGGAAGACTCTGGAATATTTACTGCATCAATTAAAGAGCATTAACCACCTTGTGGCAGATAAGCGTGCAGGGGAGTGGTATTTAAATATGCAGAGCTTTCCAGGTAAAGCGAGGTGCTTCACACCTACATGGGGGACGGTGTCTCTCACCTAGAAAGTACATTAAAAACAACAAACAAACGAAACGTGTGTCTTCCTAGGCTGCAGTTGTCAGTCAGGGTTGCTTTGGTCTCTAAGACACATTGGCAACGTCTAAAAACATTGTGTGTTTTTAAATTTATTATACTTTAAGTTCCGGGGTACATGTGCAGAACTTGCAGGTTTGTCACATAGGTGTACACGTGCCATGGTGGTTTGCTGCATCCATCACCCTGTCATCCACATTAGGTATTTCTCCTAATGCTATTCCTCCCCTACCCCCCCACCAATGAACGTAACTGGGGGTAGAGGGGGGAAGATGGGGTGCACCTAGGGGTCATCTTATGGATGGAGGCCAGAGATGCTGTCAAACAGCCTCCAATGAGTAAGGCAGCCCCTGCCAAAGAGTGATTCAGTCCCTGAGCCCCACAGTGCCACGACTGGGATCTGCAGGGAAGGATCAGTGCTCAAAACATGACATGCATTCCCACACATGTATTTTTTTATCAGCATAAAGAGGGTTAAAATTCTTCTCTGCCGCTTATTTCATAAAAGGAGCTGCTTCAGTGCGTCCTGGGAGTCTCCTGACACCCCTGCCTGTCTCTGGAAGTCACTGACGGTGGAGGGGCTCCTCTGAGTGCTGGCAGGCATCCCACGTTTTGCCCATGAGTCTCTGTAACGCAGGCTTCTGCCCCTCACCGCAGGCAGCTTAAGTGGAGCTGAATGTATAACCCCAAAGTGAAGGCTGGAACCGTCTGAGTGGGCCTGTTGGAAATGTCACTTCTACTTAAAACGGTGGTTAGTTCTGCAATCATTTTACTGGAGTTCTCACAATCTGTTATCTTTTTAAAACCACAAATATTTGCACAGCAGGATGAGGGGTGTTAAGAGAGATGGGGATGTTTCATTGACCTGATAATGATGTTTATTTAAAAACAGGTTCTGCAAGTGGAGTATTTGGAGGGTCTCCATGTCGGGCAGGCACAGCAGAACCCATATCCAGTGCGACGCGACCCTTCATCAGACACACACTGGGTCTCAACACCGGCGTGAGCCAGCTTGCCGCACGTTTGGGTTTTATGAAAAGTGCACTAACGCTCCTTTAACTATATCTTGACTAAATCCTCGTTTATGTGCTCAATTTGGCAAGGACTGATCAAATCCATCATGCTAAATAGAAGCACTTAAAATAGTGATAAGGGTTTCGGGAAGCTGCTGGGGCATCTGCATCTGGGTGGTCTTCAAGTGTGGGTCACGTTCGTGCTCACCACTGTCCTTCAGGAGAATACGCTGATACAAAATATCAGATATGAAGCTGCGATAGTTTCTACCTCACCAGGGCTCGAGTTTTTCTGAAGCCATGTCCTGTTAGCGAAGAAGGGTTGGAGGGAACCTGGATTAATGTGCCATGCGAACGTCACAACCCACTGGCCCTTGTTGCTGCTGTTAGGGTCCTGTCGTAGTCTGATGGGGTTGCCACACAGAACAGCTTAGACTGGATCACTGACGAACTGTGGAAATGTTTGGCTCACAGCTCTGGAGGCTGGAAAGCCCAAGACCCAGGTATCAGCAGATTCGGTGTCTGGTGAGGGCACGTTTTCTCCCAAATGGTACCTTCTACGTGTGCTCACATGGAAGATGAGCCAGGCAGCTCTCTGGAGTCCCTTTTACAAAGGCTCTAATCCCATTCCTGAGGGCAGAGCCCTCATGACCTCATAACCACCCAAAGGCCCTGCCTTCTTAACACCATCGCCTTGGGAGTTAGGTTTCAACAGATGAATTCTGGAGGGACACGGACATTCAGAACACAGCAGCATCCAACAGTGGTTACATGGCAGTGGGGAAAAGGGGTCTCTTCTCCCACCTGGAGAACCTGGAAGCTGCTCGAGTATTTGTGTCCGGGTGGTCTTCGAGTGCTGGTCACATTCGTGTTCATCACTGTCCTTCAGGAGAACACACTGATAAAAAAGATCGGATTTGAAGCTGCAGTAACTTTTTATCAGCATAAAGAGGGTTAATGCTGTGTCATCGATGAGCCAGTGGAGCCCAGAGGCCTGCCCAGCTCTGCCCCAACTCGCTGTGAGGCCCTGGCCTGGTCACTCCGCCTAAGTCTTTTCTGCAGCCAAGGGGCTGGTCTGGATGCTTCTTCCACTTCCTTTCCTTCTGAAACCCCCGATTTTGAAATTCAGTCCTATCTCTTTTTACTCTTCCAAGAGAATGGACAGCTTGGCTCCTGCCATAGACGGATGACAGCAGGGCTGGTGTCGGACGCTGTGTTTCAAGTCTGCAATTCTGCGAGAGCCGTGGGAAAGCTGGCCACACAGCACAGGCCTGGAACTGAAAGAAGTCATCTGTGCTCTGAAACGGATAAAGAAATGTGTCTTTTCACCCCAAGACTGAAGCTAGACACAGGAAATGTTTTTGAAGTGATATCTGAACTCAAAAGAAACTTCCATCTCAGACCCAAAGTCTGACTGTTCTGACACTTTTCTGAGCCATCTGCCTGCCGATTTGCTGACCTGGGCTCTTCCCAATGACTACTGTCTTCCAGAACTTACCACCGCAGGGGCAGCGGCATTTAGCCACCTGATGTGACTGCCAGAACTTCTCCCCTGCTGTCCCTGTCTCAGAGAAGCGCTGTGACAACCAGCGGCACCAGGACACCTGCTGAGGACGCCAACGACAGCATACCCTCTGTGGCACCCACCATGGGGCCAGGGGAAAGCAGGCATTGCAGCCCCGGTCCCCCAGATTCACATCTCAGGAGGTCTTTGTTCTGAAGGACAATCCATACTCTCAGGAAGACTTCGACAGGAATCCATTGAAAACCAGGGTTAAAATTTTATAGTCAAGAGTGCAAACTGAGTATTTGCTTAGCACTTCATATCCAAAAAACAAAGCCAAAATTTTGCAAAAATAGATGTATTTTATGTTTAATAAACTTTGCTTCTAACTGCAACTAAATGCTAACGTTTAGGGTGAAAGACATTCATGCAGTGACTGTGCCCTTTGTTGCAGCTTGCTAACAAGCATTACGGCTGCTCAATTTCCTTTTACATTTGCCTTTCAGAGCCCCACTGCAAACAGTGACTGTTGCAAATACTCGTCTAGAATGTTACTAATATCCTGAAGGTGTTCTCTTGATCATTTATCATTTCAGTAAGTGTCTTCTGATGAACCTTTCCTCTCCCCGGCTAACTTGATCTCTGCTTCCTCAGTGGTTATTTGGTTGAACTCCACCTCCTTTCTCAATAATCGTGGCTACAATTCCGGCACTTCCCCGATAGTGCTTTGATCATCTTCATGAAATCCTGCATGTTTGCATTACTTGCACTTTCAGTTTGCAGCCAAACTTTATGATAGGACGGCTGCAATGTAAAACAATCAGCTAAGATCAACCCACGAAGACCTGAGTGTATTAAGCAGAGATGGGTCTCAGCGATGAGCAGTGAGGCATGTTATGACGGGAATTCAATTTAGGAGTAGTCTGTATAAAAATGTCTTTTCCCCCAGTATAACCACGTAACTAGGGCAATACAGATAAAGTGTTAGGATGTGGGCAGTGCTCCCATCTAGTGCTGTGGATGGTGGTCTCCAAAGAGGCACCTTGAATCCTCCCTGTCTGTATTTGCAGGCTGGACAGCCCATCAGAGGAAGACGCTAATGCCCTGCCCTTGAACCTGGACTGGCCAGCAGGGTCACAGGAGCCTTCTGGCTTCCACAGGGGACCCCTGAAATGCTCCCTTTTGGGACATCTGCTCTCAGAACCTAGTCCGTAGGCTATGAGAAGGCTGAACCATGTCCAGTCTGTGCTGCCAGCATATCTCCAAGCTGGTGAACAGCATCCACTACTGGCCATATATAAGTGCCATCTTGCATGCCCTGGCTGGTCATGGCTTGCGATGACTCCAGACTCAACCCCAGTGAGTGGAGGTGCAGTGAGTGAGAAACCCCAACGACACACAGGCCAGCTGAGCCCAGTCAACCCACAGAGCCACAGAGGTAGCAATGGATGGCTGTTTTAAGCTTCTGAGCTTTGAGGAGGTTTGTTGTGTCAGACTATAGAACTGAAATGCACACTTCAACACCCTTCTCGGGCTCTCGTTTTCAAGACGGGCCTGCATCTTCAGATAACACAACTTCAAGCACAAAGACTGTTTTGACCATCTTGACAAAAAGTCAAACTATTTTTCAGTTAAAAGACAAGTCTTTTAAAAGTTAAAAATATATTCAGTCAGAACAGTCAACACAGAAGACAGATGCTAGGATAGGGGGAGAAATGAAAAAGGCGTTGAAAAGCTTTACCTGATGTGTTTTCACTGCGTAAATAAGAATGAAATTTTGTTATCTTGATGTTTTTATGTGAGTTAAGGCTTATTATTTCTTTTTAAGCTAATTTTTACTATTTGTAGGCATTGAAAATGAATTGAGCTTTCTCCTGCTGATTTTGGGGGACATTATTGATTTAATAACATGTCAGGATTTACTTTTGCCAAGGATCTCTTTGGGGTGGGGTGTTTTCTGTGGGTAGTTTACTTTAGCACCCCTACTAATACAGGGTTGCAAAGTTTTGCCAAAGTTTTTTTTTGAAGCACAGAATATGCCTTTTCATATGAAATGTTTTCAGAGAAGCTTCCTTCTACCCTTATCCACTCAAATAAAGTTCTGACACTTAAATAAATTTTGCATAAACAGAGATCTCTTACGTCTACAGTTAAGGACTATGGCCAACCAATTATACCCATGTGCCATTTTCTACTTTTACAAACCCTTGGTAAAAGAGAAAAATCTTCAAGACAGTACTTCACACATAAAATATTTCCTTTATAGCAAAATGTGTCCAACTGATTCATGAGGTCCTCTCAAGGAGAACAAAACACACACTATAAAACCGAAACTCACAGAAAGGTTTCCCAGCTTCTTTAGAAAAAACAGTCAAATTGCATGGGGCATAGATTTTCATAGTATATAATGTGAATTCTTCATGGAAGCTGCGCTTTCATCCTGCTGCGCTTATTAATTTCTATGCTAGTATAATTTTTTTTTTTAAAAACAGTATATTTCCTCAAGATACTTGTCCTTGAATTAAAGGCATCACTGGACAAATCTGACCCATAAATTAGGGAAATGCAAGGTGCATTTTGCCCAATTTGGGACACCTGAATCAGGACTGTAAGCAGGGTTTGTTAAGTGCACATTCTGAATGAAGAGACCCCCTAAACAGGCTTTGTTTGAGCAACGTGGCTGTTTATTCACCTGGGAGCGGGCAGGCTGAGTCACAAAAGAGAGTCAGCGGAGGGCAGTTTTTGCAAGCTGGGAGGGGATTGTAGGGTCTGGAGTCACAAGGTTGACCTATGGGTTGAGCAAGGTTGGTTTCATGGTCCAGTTGCCTTATCAGTTGAGGCAGGAATAAGGAACAATAGAAGAATGTCTCAAAGTTAATTAGGCGCCACAGGGGTTGATCATTCTTCTCCTTTTTGTGGTTTTCCAGTTACTTTCTAGTTCCAGGAACTCATCTGGAGGTGTATGTGCAGTTCACAGAGGTTACCGTGTAGCCCGTGGTACAGTCAGTCAGCCTAAAACACCTTACAGAGTTCAGCGTGGCAGACGATAGCCCACTGGCCAAGCCTGGCATGCACTGTTTGTGAAAATAAAATTCTATCGGAGTCCTGAGGGTTCATTAAGTGTCGTCTGTGGCTGTTTTCCTGCTGAAGGGGTGGAGCTGAGTGATTCTGATGGACTCCTGGCCCATGAAGCTGAAAAACCTACTGGCCCTGAATAGAAAACGTTTCCCAACTCCTGGACTGATGGAAAAGGACCCACCTTTCTGGCATCATCAGGATGACTTCTGTTTTCCAGGGGCACCTCTGGAGGCCCCATGGAAATTTCCTGACAGTCTTGTGGAGTGTGTCAACAAAATGGGACCGTCTGCATCAGGGCAGTCATGAAGGGGTCCCCAGCGACCTAATTCCTTGTAAATGGAGCACAATGGACCTAGATTCCATGAGAGAAGCTGTCATGCACAGTGGCACTTGGAAGGAAAAGAAAAACCCTCTCATTTCCTTATTACCTCAACACACTGATGATCCGTTTGTAAAAGACGGCCCAGCCAGCATCCCCGTCCCTGAGAGGGTGGTGTGTACTGCCGAAACTCTGATTACAACTGCTCTTAGGATGAAATGACGGGAGCCCAGACACCTTATTTAGCAATCAGGCCTGGCGCAAGGACTGGCTGTGCCAGTGAGAAGGAAGCAAGGCATTTTGGCTCCTCGCAGTGCTTTCGCTGTGTCACAGAAGACAGAAGATGGGCTGCTATTTCATCAGCTAAGTGCTATCATTTTAAGCACCATTCCAAAGAAAACAGGGATTTTGCCAGAGGAAAATAACATATACCATAAAGGGAAAAAAAAAAAGACATCCAGACGAGTAAACAGCTTTCTACCAAGGGCCTAGGAGCTTGCGAGAGGAGAAGTTTCTCTGGTTGAAAAGCAGTTGAGAAAGACAAGGGGGAAGTGGGGGGTGGGTTTGAGCAGGGTGCCTCTGGGCCCTTCCTGCTGCTCTTCAAAGACAGATGAACTTCACTTTCTCTTGTCTCCTTGCAAGTCTGCTGCAGGCCCTGCCACCTTCAGACTGACTGACTGCCTACTTCAAATATCAGCATCTGGGGGGCTCCTACCAAGTCCCAGGCCCTGCATTGGGTGCTAGGATGCAGGAGGGGGTGAAACAGGCCAGGCCTGGCCTTTCTGAGCTTGCTGCAGGCAGAACAAACAAGAGGCCTTTGTCCTTGGGCCCTGGCATGGAGTATCTAAAAACCCTTAGAATTTCCTGAGAGATTGGAGTGTCTTTGTTATGTGAATTAAGTGACTCACTGTTGGCCCCTGGGTGGTTTAGGATGGAGAGGCTGGTAGCCAGAACAACCAGGCACAGGACCAGAGAGCTGGGGACTTTAAGCCAGCTTGACCTCCAGATGGGGTAGCGGGTATGGGCTAGAGACTGAGTTGAGTCTTGGGGCCAACGAGTTAATTAACCATATCTACATAACAAAATACAATCAAAACCCTGGACACTGAAGCTCAGCAGAGCTTTGTGCTGTTGGACAGATGGATGTGCTGGAAGGAGACCCCTTCGGATTCCAGGACAAACCAGATGGAAATTCTGCCCCTCCCATACCTCACCCTTGGTGTCTGTGTGTTTCCTTTAAAATAAAAGCATAATTATAGGTAACTGCGTCTATGAGTCACGCCAGTGAGTTATCCATTTTGAGAGTGTTGTGGGAACTCCAGAATTTGTAGCCAAGGCCCCCCACCCTGGGACTTGTGGCTTGCATCTAAAGTGGGGGTAGTCTTTTGGAGACTTTGGTCTTTAATCTATGGGCGTCTGAGTTGCCTCTGCTAGGCAGTGTCAGAACTGAATTGCAGGATACCCAGTTGGTGTCTGGCCAGTGGGGTTGAAGTGGGATCCACACAGTTGGGGATGAAGGTGCCAGAGTCACCATGATGGTGCTTGAGAGAGGAGCAAGGTGAGCCCAAGATGGAGGTCGAAGCTGAGACTAGGAGGTCCTGACCTAGTGGAGGAGGGCAAGGCCGGCTCCAATAGGAAGTGGCAGCTGAGCTGCAATCTGGAGCTTGAGCAGGGCTAGCCAGGCTGGGAAAGGGCACTCCAGGCAGCAGGAAGAGCACCTGCAAAGGCCCTGTGATGGGGCTGGGAGGAGGCAAGCGTGGCCAGAGTGGAGAGGGTGAGGACAGTGGGGCAGGGCCACAACACACTGGCCTGGAAGGTCAGGGAACACACGTGGCCACAGCCCTAGAGCCCCTCCCCAGCACACAGGCCAGCAGGATACTCCCCCTACCCAAATGAGGGCAGCTGGTATTTTCACCCCTACTTTAAAACCCTGACTTCTGTGTCCCCAGTGAGGGCACTGGGGAGCTGACACCCCCATGTCTGTGAGCTGACTGCAGGACGTCTCCTGTCTGGGTGCTGGTACCTCATCTAACGTTTGGAGGTGAAAGCAGCTCTGGCCTCCGGCAGGTGTGAACACCTAGGAGCTGCTCTGTGGGCTGGGCTCGGTCCAGGTGTCCAGGCTGGCCATTCCTGACGACTCTCCCACTTCCTCCTCGGAGTCCTGCTGGCTCACTGTCCCCTTGCACTCTCTGTGTTTGAATCTTACTTTCTGTCTTCCACCTCCTCCTGCCTCAGTTCACCAAGCTGGGAGCACCACCTGCGGCTGGGCTGGAGCCCTCTGGAGAGCAGTGAGCCCACAGAGCCCCCCTGGGGATCCGCAGCCCTAGCTACAGGTCCCAGAAGCCATGACCCAGGGCTGTGGTCTCACAGGTGCAGGCCCAAACGTCCTTTCTCTGCCTGTGGCTGCCTGTCCTGGGGCAGGTTACGTCGCCCCTGGGAGCCTCCATTTTCTGTAAAATGGGCCTGGTAACGGCATCCGAACTCCTGAGTACTATAAGGATGGACAGAGAGGACGTAGGTGCAGTCAGTCCCTGTTACCACAGAACCCACTGCCACGAATCCTGCAGCTTTGCAGGCTGGGAAGAAAAGCCACATCTGCCTACACAATCTGGCTTCAGCAAAGCATGAGTTAATTCAGCTTCACACTCGTGAAGCAGGGGTTGGGAAGAATGAATCCTGCAGGACATCGACGCACCAAGAAAAAGGAAAATGAACTGGTTGTTGCATCTACTTTACATCATGATGGGGTCCAAAAACGTTAACAGATTTACACAGTTATTAACAAGACATATGAAAAAGAAAGGAGGGACAGTGAGTAGTTTTGTTTTTAAATGAAGGGGCCCCAGGAAGACAGGCAGCCCCGGGAAGAACCACTGGGCATCCCGGTATTGTGCAGGGGGTAGGGAAGCTGCCAGCACAGGGGTCAGCAGCTACAGCCTGGCCTGGTCCTGTCTGCCCAGCTGTGAAACCCAGAAGACAGTGGTTTCTGGTGGCCTCTGTGTGACAGCAGAGGAGGTACGGCGAGGCCTAGAAGTGAAGCATCTTGTGAGCCACTAAAGTGTTTTTGAAGCTCGCTAATGTGCTTAAATGAACCAGAAGCAGGTACTTGCTCCCAGGACCAGAGCCACGGAAGCAGCTGCCACCGCAGCCTGTTGTACTCACACTCCGTGAAGCTTGCACTCTCTCTCCCAGAGGAGAGCTGGATTACAGTGCCACCTCTAATGCAACCCGATCTGGTCTCTTTGAGCGCTGTGGTGAACTTGCAATCTATCTCATAAATGCATCGCAATGTTCCACAAATCACCCACGTTCAACTCTTGAGATGTCTTTAACTCGGGGCTTAAAGTTGCAGATGAATTCTCCTATGGATCTATTATTCCATCAGATAGCAGAGAGAGGAGACTAGCTTGTGCACAGCCTCCATAGAGCTGGGCTAAATTTGATTATGCAAAATCTAAGGAGCACCATTCAGCAAAACCACGGTGGGGATAAGCTGCAGGCCAGCCCTCCACTGGGCCATTATCCAGGGGTAAACAGCACTGGTGGGTTAGTGCCATGAGCTCCTGGCTGATTTGACCTTTGATACTCCGAGGTGGAAGTAACCAAAGAACATGTATCATCAGCCCCAAGGATGAAGCCAGCGGAGAGCGGAACATGCCAGAGGGTAAACCCTGGCCCTCTGCAGGACAGCACGCCAGCCGGGCACCATGGGATGACGGGAATGGCTGGGACACAGCAGGGCCACTGCAGGAAATTACCACCTGGGCAGGTAGGCAGGTCTATGTAAGCTGGCTTTGGATTTCAATCCACAAGCATTTGCCACTCAGCTACTCAGTGTCTTATCTTATTTAATCCTCTCAGCGATAAACACTTTTCACATGTAGTAAGGTTAAGGAGTCTAAATAATACCCTTTATTATTATTAATAAAGGGCCACACCCTCAGGGATGCTAGGGAACCTCCTACCCACCCTGTGGCCACTCTGGAGAAAGGAAAGCTCTCAGGAGGCTGACAGAAGCCTGGGCAGGGGCACTGCAGCTCTCTCCTCTCTCTCTCCCCTCTAGGCCGTCTCGCTGGGTGGCTCTCACTCTTCTTTTGTGCACAAGAACTCATGTACAAGTTGCACACCCAAACCCTGGCACGCTGCATTTCAGAGTCAACTTAAGTGATTTTTAAGAGTGATTTTGACAATCCCAATAAAAATTTTAGCAGGTTTTATTTTATTTTTTTAACATGACAAGTTGATTCTAAAATTTATATGAAAATGCAAATGACCTAGAAGAGCCAAAGCAATTTTGGAAAGAGTAGTTGAATGGCTGACACTACCAGGTTTCAAGATTCACTCAAAAAGCATGGGAATCAAGACAGGGTGGCGTCACCAGAAAGAAGGCGTCAGAGCAGGGCGACAGGAGGCAGGGCCACACATAGATGCGTGATTGAAACCTGACAAAAACACCAAGGTAATTTCATAGGGAAAGGAACTCTTTTCAGCAAATGGTGTATGAACAATTGGATAACCATATGGAAAAAATTTTAAAAACAGAACACTGACCCTTCACTCACACCAAGCATAAATTTACTCAAAATTGATCATAGGCTGGATGTGGTGGCTCACACCTTTAATCCTAGCACTTTGGGAGGCTGAGGCAGGCGAATCACCTGAGGTCAGGAGTTTGAGACCAGCCTGGCCAACCTGGTGAAACCCCATCTCTACTGAAAATTCAAAAATTAGCTGGGTGTGGTGGCGGGTGCCTGTAATCTCAGCTACCTGGGAGGCTGAGGCAGGAAAATCGCTGGCATCTGGGAGGCAGAGGCTGCAGTGACCCGAGATCACAGCACTGAACTCCAGCCTGGGCAACAGAGCAAGACTCTGTCTCAAAAAAAAAAAAAAATCATAGATATAAATGTAGAAGGTAAAACAGTGAAAGGGTATAGAAGAAAACATAAGAGAAAACGTGTGGTGACTTTGGGGTAGGAAAAAATTTCCTCCATAGAACGCGGAAGCATGAACCACAAAAGGAAAACATGGATACACTGGTTTCTATCCAAGTTATAATTTTGCTCTTTGAAAAGCACTCCCAAGAAACAAACTACAGAATGGCAAATATGTATATTGAAATATATATATATATATACACACACACACACACACACAAACACATTCAATATGCTGTGTATATCTGGCAAAAATTATATCTAGAATATACAAACAAACATTTACAACCCAACAAGAAGATATACAATACAATTAAATAATGGTTAAAAGATGGAAATAGACAATTCACAAAAGAGGATGCATGAGGTATCAAGGAGAATGTGAAAACAGCCCTAACATCATTAATCTCCAGGAAAATGAAAATCAGACCACAACGAGATTCGAATGAAGCCCCACTCACCAGAATGGCCATAACGTAAAGAACCGACCTCGCTCTATGCCAGTTGGATGTGCAGGAGCTGTAGCCACACACACTGTTGCTGAGAATGTCAAATGGTTCAACCACTTGGGAAAACTACTGAGCAATTTCTTAAAAAGTGAAACATTTCCCTACTATATAGCCTAACTACCTGCTTCGCAGCACTTACCCCAGATAGGTGAAACCATAAAGGACTTATATAAGAATGTGGACAGCAGCTTTATTCACAGTAGCCAAAACAAAGAAACAGCTGAGAATGCACATCAGAAGGGGAACAGACGAACAGAATGTGAGCTTACATACGCTGGAGCGCTGCTCCGCATTAGAAGGACCTCACACACACACAGTGAGGCGGACAGAGCTCAAGTCTTCAAGCTGGGTGCAAGAAGCCGGGCACAAAAACCTCCTGGGCTCAAGCAATCCGCCCGCCTAGGTCTCCTAAAGTGTTGGGATTCCAGGAGTGAGCAGCCGTCCATGCCTGGCCAAAGTTACTCTTTTTCATCAAGGTTTTAAGTGTACACTTTCATGAATTTTGACATAAGAAAACATGAAAACGCCACCATAATCGAGATAGAGCATTTTTGTTCTAAATTCCCTACTATTCGAAGATAGTAGTGAAAAAGTGTATTCCCTACTATTCCATTTACATAAAACTGCAGAGAATGCCAACTGGTCTTAATGATGGGTTCCATAAGCTGGTTGCCAGGGGATGGGGGAGGGGAGGAGAGCTTGCCTAGGGGCAAAGTGAACTTTGGCCAGGCACGGCTGCTCACTGCTGTGCTCCCAACACTTTAGGACACCAAGGTGGGTAAATCGCTTAAGCCCAGGAGTTTGAGACCAGACTGGGCAACATGGTGAAACCCTGTCTCCACAAAAATTACAAAAATTAGCCAGGCATGGTGGCATGCACTTGTAGTACCAGCTACTCAAGAGGCTGAGGTGGGAGGATCACTTGAAACTGGGAGGTTGAAGCTGCAGTGAGCCATGATCACAAAACTATACTCCAGCCTGGGCAACAGAGCAAGACCCTGTCTCAAAAAAAAAAAAAAAAAAAAAGAGTACTTTTGGTCAAGCAAGGTTTTCTCCTACACTGGAACTTCAGTAGCTAAGATTGGACAAATAAAACTTCCTCGCAGAGTATTTTGAGATTTGAAACAGTGGGGTGAGGCAGGGCTTCGTGTTGTTTGTTTGCTTTTTAGAAGAGAACTGTTGTGATAATCTTTAAAGTTACAATCCACCTGATCTTCACCGATGTGCTTCCCTTGGAGTGGGGATTCCATGGGTGGGTCTGTGTGTGTTGTGCTGTTTTTTTGTGCACATGGCACCAGCATGCTACAGCTAAGCAAAGAAACACAGTGCAACATGGTCGCTGGATCAAGGCTGATGGCAAGGCTGATGCCTCCTCAGGAAGGAGGCATCCAGGGCATTTTGAAGAGGGGGAAATGCTTTTCGATTCTTGTCAATGGCACCCTGTTCCAGAGGAACCCTGAAGCCTGGGGTTATAGGTACCAACGAACACGCAGGCTCCTTTCTCTGTCTCTTGGCCAGTAGGAAGTAAAGAATACACTTTCAGGCCAGGCAGAGTGGCTCACGCCTGTAATCCCAGCACTTCGTGAGGCTGAGGCAGTCAGATTGCCTGAAGTCAAGAGTTCGAGACCAGTCTGGCCAACATGGTGAAACCCCATCTTTACTTTAAAAAAAAAATTAGCTGGGGCGTGATGGTGGGCACCTGTAATTTCAGCTATTCAGGAGGCTGAGGCAGGAGAATTGCTTGAACCAGGGAGGTGGATGTTGGAGTGAGCCGAGATTGTGACACTGCACTCCAGCCTGGGCGACAGAGCAAGACTCCGTCTCAAAAAAAAAAAAAATACACTTTTAGCCAAATGAGAACTGAAGTGTGTGGGAGGAGTGTTATAAATGATATGCAGGCTACCAAATAAAATTCAATTTTCGGGGAGTGTGAAGGTGTAATACGCGTGGAGCTGCTTTGCATATCACAGAAGACAGCAGGTGATCAGGAGGGAAGAGCACTCGCGGCTGATCTGTCACCGGCGAGGCTGGGATTGTTTCCTTCCTTGACCTCCTCTAATCGCACCCTTGCAGTGTTGATTCAGAACACGGCAGCCCATGAAAAATGTCACCGTTCTGTCGATGGTGCGGATCTGCTGGCAGTTCCAGCAGGCAGTGGCTGCACATAAAGGGTGATAAGGCACTATATCCTGCCACGCTCAGCAGGTTTCCCATTTCCTCCTGCAATTACACATCAAACTGTTTTAGCTTCACAAGCTTCTGCACTATAAATGGCCTGGAGGCAGAAGGCCGCCTGGCACACTGATGAGCCGGGCTTCAAAGCTGAGTGCAGACTCAGGTTCAGGGGAGGCTGCTGAGAAAACATATCGCCCCCTGCTCTGCAAGCACACGCCCACTCTGCGGAGCCCTGAAGACATGCCCTAGAAACATTCTTTCATTATTTCTGCTTAGTCCAATTAACAGAGGGTTTAGGGAAGCATTATTCACTGTTGTTGCAAGAGAGCCGGCCCCAAAGGCACCAGAGGGCTTTATGTCTTCACCTGTCTGGTGTGGTCCACAGACAAGCAGAGGGGCATCCCCTGGGAGCTTATTGGAAATTCAGGGCGTCCAGATTCATGGGAAATCTGCTGACTCAGAATCTCTGCGGCTGGGCCCAGGAATCTGTTTCAAGGGCATCTCCAGGTGAGAAGCATGGCTCCAAGCCATGCTCACCCACAAATATGCCTGAACTTTTGGCGCCTTTCTCAGGGAATTCCTTATCTGCAGATCCAGGCAGAAGACAGGCTCAGAGGAAGGCTACAGGTGTAGCGCCTTTTGAAAACCTTACCCACACATTCATCTATCTACCCACCCATCTACCTAACCACGCATCCATCCACCCAACCGTCTACCTATCCATCTGCCCATCCATCCATCCATCCATTCATCATCTATCTATCCATCCATCCATCCACCTATCCATGTATCATCTATCCATCCATCCATGTACCTATCCATCCATCTATCCATCCATCCATCATCTATCTACCCATCCATTAACCCAACCATCCACCTATCCGTATGTCCATCCATCCATCCATCCATCCATCCATCCATCCATCTACCCATCCATCCATCCATCCACCCATCCATCCATCCATGCACCTATCCACCCATCTATTCATTCATCCATCCATCCATCCATCCACCCACCCACTCACCTATCCATCCAACCATCTATCCATGCACACATCCACCCATCTATCCATCTATCCATGCACCCATCCACCCATCTATCCACTCATTCATCCACCCACTCATCTATCCAGATACTCACCCATCTATTGACCCACACATCCACCCACCCATCCATCCGTCCATCCATCCACCCACCCATCTTTCCAACTATCTGTTCATTCATCCGTCCATACACCCACACACCCATCCACCCATCCATCCATTCAATACATATCAGGCACTAATTTGCCGCCTGGTTCTGGAGATACAGAGATGAGAGACCTCACTGGGTGTTGTGCTCTCTATAGTGCTGCCATATGATTTGCTATAAACTGGTGCCTAATCACTAGGCTAGGAGACAGAGCCTGATGGCCAGGGCATGTGTAGGCTCTGGACGCTGCCTGCTGGGTGTGGAATGCTGCCTCTGCCTTTTGCCAGCTGCATGAATTTAGGTACATTGAATAAATTTTCCAAGTCTCAAATGCGTCTGATCTGCGAGATGGATATAAAGGTAGTCCCTACCTCAAGGGTTGGTTATAAAGATAAAATGAGTTAATTCTTAGTGAGCACTCAGTATCTGAGAAAAGTGAACATTTAAATATAAGCTCCCATTATCATTATTTTACCGTCATCTTTCTCAACAAGGGACCTACCGTCTAGAAAGTAGGTTCTGGACTAATACAATATAGTCAGATAACTAAGGAAAACGAATACAATACAGTTAATAACCTCTATAGAAGGGGCAGAAGGAGACATACACACTGTGAGCATGGCAGAAACAGCTCTCAGTCTGTGCAGAACTGTCCCTGGAACACAGATAGTAAGCTCGCCCACTCTCTCTCACTTTCGCTCGTTCTCTCCCCATCGATTTAGTTAAAATCTATATTAAAATATATACATGATAAAATGCACAAATCATGATGCATGGCCAGATGGATTTGCAAAGTGAACACACACACCAGTTACCAGAATCCAGATCGAGATGAGGACACCACGTGAACCACAGAAATCCCCGACGCCCATCCCGGCACCTTCCACTGTCTCCTATCATCACACGCCCTGGGTCCATGTGGTAAAGGGCAGTGGTTTGTTCTCACTGAACGCTGCATAGTATTCCGTGCTAGGGGTATGAATAGCACACAGTTTATTTCTCCTATTCCACTACTTGTCCAATTGATATATCTACCATCCATTAAGCCAGATGCTTTTCAGCTTGGGGACACAACAAATGAAGTTGCTGTGAACATTCTTGTATTTGTCTTCTGGTGCACACATGTATCTCTGTTGCAGAGACAGCCATGAGTAGAATTTTTGGGGCAGAGGATATGCATATGTTCAGCTTTAGAAGCAATGATTCTCCCAAAAGACGGACTAGTTTACACCCTACCTGTGTGCAGTGTGTCAGGACGCCAGGTGCTGCATGTTTCTGTCGACACTTGGTAGTGTCCAATTTTTGCCTTTAGATAGACTTGGAAGGAACTCACCTTCCCAAGTTCAGAATCCCAGAACCAGAAGGAATTCCCACCTGGCCCCACTTTTCAGCAGCTGCTGTCTGCTGGGGGTCTCTGTCTATCACTTAGAGAAGGGTGTGACCTCAGAGGGAGCAAGGTCTGGGAGAATTCCATGCACAGTCTCCCCTCACTCCTCTGTAGTTCTCTTTTCTCTGATTTTGGCTTCTCCAGCTGGTTTGCTTGTTTTCTGATGCTATCAAAGACCTTCCCTCTTTTTCTCCTTTCTTTCTTCTTCCCTGCCCCCCTCCCTCTCTCCTATCTAATACAGCCTTTGATTCTTGGTGACTTGGTCTAATACTAGCCACTCTACCACATGGTACCTGGAGGTTCCTGGAGCTGGGTGTGCACTGCCTGCCTGCAGTGAGGGATAGGTGGGGAGACAGCTGCCAGCACAGAGACAAATAATGGCTGGGTAGACATTTGCCTGTCATGAAATTGGGAGCCTAGAGCTGGCATTCCGGGCAGAAGACAGAGCACAGGCTGCACACCCCAGAGGCTCCAAGTAGAGAACCCTGATCAAGAAACTGGAAGGAGCAGCTTGGAAATGTGCAGAATAATATGTCAGGAGGCAGACAATGAGGGAGGAGAGATGCAGCCAGATAGGCTGGAGCCACCAGGTGGTCCAAAACCCTCAGTTGGGAAACAGTTTTGATAAATGCATGATGGTACAGAGATCCAGAATCAGAGATGACTTTCTGAATTCATGCCACAGCCCCTAAAACCCCTGCAGAAAACTGTGAATGCCTCCGGCCTTTGGCTATGCCTGCGCTGGGAGAAAACACATCTCATCTTCCACCTTGGGCCACAGAGAAATGGGCCAGGGGGTCCCACTCAGGCAGGCTGTGCGAAAGAGACATGAAGGGCAGGGCAGGGTCAGCTCCTTGCACACAGGTGCACAGGTCCTCTCTGCAACGCTGGGGATGTGGAAACAGGAGGAAGGGTTCAACAGTCTCTGCAAACGTGGCAGGAAGCTGTGCAACTGGCCTCAAGGTTGTCCTCATTATTTGTTCCAAAGATGCCAGCCTGTGATATGTTTCCTTTCCCGACTTTTCTCCCCCCACTTAGTCTTGGAGCTGCCGTTATACATAAAACTCTCTCTCAGTCATAAATGAGTGACATGAACATTACTAAAGAAACGAAATCACCTGTCTGGAACACAGTACCCAATCACAAAAAATTACTAACAGTTAGCCCAGGACTATACAGCTGGTTTAACAGGATAGGCCATAAGCCAAGATTTTTATCTAGAAGAACGTCTTCATTTTGAAATCCTGGACATCTGAACACATCTCTGCATATACCCTACTCGTGAGACAGGGTTCATGAAGGAAACATCTACGCTTCTGCCCTGATTCCCTGTGAGAAATTGCGAGGCCAAAGCCCTCCCTCTACCTTTGCTGGTGTCAACAGCTCAGGTCACTCTAATAAGGAGGCAACGCTGCACTGGCCAAGCTTGCACTCCTCAATCCTATTCTGATGGAGAATTTCCATGACAATCATAATTGGGATCTCTGAGTTACTCACACATAAAGCAGAAAGGCAGGTGACAGGGAAGGGATTAGCAAACAGGCAGACCATCCCTCTTCAGTTGCTGAAGCTCAGAGCTGAGCAGGGCACCCAGAGTCGACCTACACCCTCCACACGGGACGCCCCCATCCACTGCCTCCCACCCTCCAGCTGCATGATGTGAAAGGAATCCTGGCTGCACTGGAGCCACCCAAAGGCGGTGCCCATGAGTTAGACCCGGCGTTTTCCAGGTGTGAGCATTTTTCATTATATGTGCCTACATCTTCCTGTATTTTTCATCTTTAATATATTAAGCCAGAGTATTTTTCCAACCAAAACTTCTGTCAGCTAGATTAAAGCACCTGGCTGTGTCAAAGAACGAGATGATTCATTAACACTCAGATGAAAAAGAAGCAAAACAACTGCACACCTCCATTGGGTGTATTATGTATTCTTCTGGGCTCTTCTATTTCTTTTATTGCTTTTTTCATAAAATTAATACCTCTTAATATGTTTTTTAACTGCAAAGAGTTAGTCAGGAGTAAAATCTCCCCATGTTGTCACCAGAGGGCAGCCCCGGTAACTATTTGTTGCATGTGATCTGCCCCAACTTTAAGAAACAAGAGAACACACCTCCATTTTCAGATGGTCTGAGGACATCAGCGCCACCTACAATAGATCATCCTGCCCAGGGTGGGGCCCTCGAGGACGTCCTGTCTGGGCTTCTCGGTCACCAGTTTCTGTGCCATTACCGCCCTGCAGGACGTGCTCTGTGCCACATCTCACAGATAACCACAGCAGTGTCTTCCCTCCCTTCTGTCCTTCTCCCGGGCTCAGCCTCAGAGACCATGTCCTGCTCAGGGGTTCAGGCTGGAGACACGGGCTTTCCTTCACCTCCCCAGCCCCCTTCTGACAGAAGCCAGTCCCAGCTGTCCCACCCTGAAGGCCCCCCAGTCTCTGCCTCTGTCCTGGCTCTCCCTTGGCCAGCTCACTCCCACACAGAGTGTGCTAGTGGGGAGGGCAGCTCCGGGTTCAGGGCATTGCTGCTGGTCCTGGCCACCTCCCTCCCTCCTCCTGTCCCTGTAGCCTCCTGTGGTGCCCGCCCTGCTCAAGGGTTGGCCATGCCTCCAGGCCGGGCTGGACCCAGCTCTGCAGGCTGCTCTGCACCACGGGGTGCAGGGTCCTGAACTGTGACTCAAGGTGCTTGCAGAGCCACATGGGCATCCTGGGGATCCTCCACCAGGGCAGTGACCTGTGGCTCCTCGTCTGCCTATGCACGGCATGGAGCTGGGGCTCCGCAACCTTTCCTGGACCAGCCGGCACTGGCTAGGAGGCTGCAGGTTCCTCCTTGGCCTGAGGCTCATAGGGATGCATGTGGTGGGTCAAGTTTAAACTTGGCTCTGGGTGGACGTGCCACACGGGCTCATGCCTTTCCCATCTTCAAGAGCATGTGGGCACTGTGCTGTCACAGCCAGGAGTGGATTCCAGGCCTTCATCTGTGGGAGACACTGGAAGGGAAACAGGCGGGGCGAATGCCCACAGCACAGGGACGACTGAGGCCCGCGTCGGAATGACTCTCCCTAAAGAATGGGAGTCAGGGAGATGGGGTCAAAAGAGATGGACTGAAGTGAAAATCCAGAGGGTGATGAGCTGGAGCTGGCAGGAGTGAAACAGAGGGAGAGCAGGTGACAGGGACATCCCTGGCCTAGGAGGGGCCTCCAAGAGACCCAGGCAGGGACTCGTCAATGGCTGCAGTGGAGGGTCTGCAGGGCGTGTGTGTGTATGGACATGTGTGTGTGTGTACACATGTGCGGATGTGTGTGTGGATGTGTGTGTGTGGATATGTGTGTGTGCATATGTGTGTTGTGTATGGGATACATGTGCATATACATGTGTGCTACATGTGGATACATGTTTGTGGATACATGTGTGTGGATACAAGTATGTGTAGATATGTGTGCTGCATGTGGATGTGTGTGTGGATATGAGTATGTTTGGATACATGCGTACTGTGTGTGGATGTGTGTGTGAATACATGTGGATACATGTATGCAGATATGTGTGTGTGGATGTGTGTGCTGTGTGTGGATGTATGTGTATATGAGTGTGTGTGGATACCAATGTGTGTGGATACATGTGTACTGTGTGTGGATGTGTGTGTGAATATGTACAGATATGTGTATGTGGATACATGTGTGTGGATATGTGTGTGCTGTGTGTGGATACATGTGTGGATATGAGAGTGTGTGGATATGTGTGTGCCATGTGCAGATACATGTATGGATATGAGTGTGTGTGGGTACGTGTGTGCTGTGTCTGGATACATGTGTGTGGACATGTGTGTATATATGTGTATATTTGTGGATATGTGTGTACTGTGTGTGAATATGAGTGTGTGGGGACATGTGTATGTGTTTTTGTGTGTGTGGATATGTGTGTGCTGTGTGTGGATATATGTGTGGATATGAGTGTGTGTGGATATGTGTGTGCTGTGTGCACATACCCATGTACACATATTCATTCATAGGTACGTGGATGTGCATGTGTACAGGAGCATGTGCACAGCCTGTGTGTGTGTGCATGTGTGTAAGTGGATACATGTGTACTGTGTGTGGATACGAGTTTGTGAACACTACTTGTGTGTGTGTGGATACTTGTGTGTGGATACATGTGTATGTGTGTGTGTGGATACGAGTGTGTGGATACTTGTGTGCTGTGTGTGCAAGCCCATGAACATGTGTTCATAGGTGTGTGCATGTGTGTGTGCACAGGAGCATGTGCACAGTCTGCATGTGTGTGCATGTGCGTGCATGCACAGGGAGTGACAAGGTATGAGGGTGAGGATGTAGGCGGAGGCCAGGCGAGGAGAGGCTTCAGAAGATACTGAAGAAGCTTGGCCTGATTGCAATGGGACCATCTACTTAGGACTGCTTGCTTGGATGCTGAGAGAGGCAAAGATGCCTTTCATTAGGACCTGGGGAAGTGTTATTAATGACGTAGAAATCAAAGGATTTAAGTGTGTAGATCTCAAAATGAAAAAAAAATATGACAAATGTACCCGCCAAGTGAAAGAAGGGACACAATACAGTCATGAACAAAGAAAGTCCCATGCCATCACTCCTCCAAACGCAATTTCTCACAACGCGATGGAAAGTCAATGCTAAGTTCATCCAAGTGCATTTGCGATATTAAGCCACGCCAGCACTGAAGAAATGGAGACGGGGTCTCTGCCACATCGGGTCTCTGTGTCGGACTCTGGGGTAGCTTTGCAATGTGTCAATTCAGCTTGGATGAAAGACATTTCTTGCCCATACAGGTCTGGGTCAGGGTTGGCAATGAGGGGGACATGAGATTTAGAAAGAAACATGAGGCAGCGGCCCCTACAATATTTGTCTATTTATCAGTGTATTTGCTGCTGCTCTGA
The DNA here is from genome assembly GCA_963573385.1 of Cacajao melanocephalus. Taxonomy (NCBI): domain Eukaryota; kingdom Metazoa; phylum Chordata; class Mammalia; order Primates; family Pitheciidae; genus Cacajao; species Cacajao melanocephalus. The sequence continues at coordinate 22,035 of CAUYLG010066912.1, forward strand.
ATCCTCCACTGGTAAATAAACACTTAAAGAAGACACTTGGGGAGATTTGTCTTTAATGATACTGCAATGCAATATTGCAATCTCATATGTGTGCAAGGCAGATGCTGGGTCTGTCCCGTCCTCATGGGTCTGGGGGTCCTCGCTTCCCCCAGTGTGCTTCCAGCATCCCTCCCAGCCACCTGCCCTGCCCCGAGGCACACCCCCTGTTGTGGGCCACAGCCTTCTTGCGTTTCTCTACCACGTCCACTCAGCCATCCTGTTTGTGACTTTTCTCTGACCTTCTGACATCTCCGAATATTGCCTCCTCAGCTTCTCCCACACTGTGTAAGGTTTTAAGCCCAGTAAGAAATCCCTTATTGCAGGGGTTTTTTCCTAGCTGGAATCCTGACTGACACCTGACACCTGAAAGAGGGCGGGGCTTCCCAGCAGCAAGACAATAAGCACTGAGGCTACTGAGCCCAGGAAGGGGAATGTGGCGATTGTCTGAAGACACATGACACACCCCCATGCCCAGGAGGAGCTGAGCACAGTAGGTGCAAGGTGGTCCAGAAGAGGCACTCACAGAAGCCTCCTGAGGCCAGGTGAGGCCCCTTTTGCAGCTGAGGTGTTCAGCAATTGCATCTTGTCCTAATTTAGGATTCAGAGCCAGATCCCCAAGTCCTCCTGCATGAGTGCTCTCTGAACTCCGTGCTCACGTACCCCATGAAGAGAAAAGAATTTCTGGCATGAACCTTTAATATAAAAATATTTGTCTATTTATAAATGTATCTACTGCTGCTCTGAACCCTCCACTGGTAAATAAATACTTCAAGAAGACACTTGGGGAGATGTGTCTTTAACGATAATGCAATGGAATGTATACATTCAAAGTCATCTTGGCAACTTCACATGTTTGGGGCTGACATCTCTCAGATGTGATTGGATCATCAGTTCGTTTGCTTTTGCTTTTGAACCTCGGATTGTGGCTGGTGACAGCCTCAGCCTGTGAGGAACGGGTGTGAGCCCCACACTTCACTCAAGGCTGGCATGGTGAGGAAGGTCTCCGGGCTGCAATTTCCCTCCAGGGCTGTTGTAAAGCTGCTTGGTTTAGTCCATGACAGTGGGCTGAGTTATTCACCAGTGCACTGTGTGTGGACACCTGCATCACTCCTGACCTACCATCCCCTGAGGGACATGCCACACTCTATCCACCAGTGCACTGTGTGTGGACACCTGGTATTCAACAGGGACACTGTGTGTGGGTACCAGGGTCACTCCAGACCTATCATCCCATGGGACACGCCACACCCTATTCACTAGGGGCACTGCGCGTGGACACCTGGCTCGCACCCAATTTTGGACCGTTAGAAGGGGTTGCTGCTATGAACCTTCCAGAACACAGCTTTGCCTGCACATGGGCATGTGTTTCTGTCAGGGCTTGTTAGGAAGGGAGTTGCCGGATCTCGGGAAATATACACACCCAGCTTGGACACCAGGGCACTGCCACACGGTTTTCCAGAATGGCTGGGCCTGCTTGTTTTGTTTTTAGTGGTGACAACTTCGTGGTAAACAGCAATAGTGGTGAGATCTTCCCACCCCTAGGGCCCTGTGGGATGGCAGCTTGCACTTGGAAGCCGCTGGCTGGAGGTGACATCTTTCCTTCCTGCAGCCGCTCATTCCATGGTCTTTGGTGGTGAGGTCAATGCCTTCCAGAGAAAGCAGCACCCTTGAATGGTTCTTTCAGCCCTTTCCAGCTCCAGACCCGCCAGGCCCTGGTGCCGACTGACCCCCTCTCTCTGCATTGCCCGCCACAGCAGGAGGAGCTGTCTGCAGAGGGAGGCTTGCTCTCCAGGCAGAGGATTCCTGCAGCTGCTCACTCTCCAGAGGGACAGTGGCCGGAGACCACTGGAAAGAGCCCAGATTTCCAGTCACTCTCTGGGTGAGTACCAGGTGCTCCCTCGTACGCTTGGCCTCAGGGTCCCTTCCCCTCTCTATGCTCTTGGTATAACTCCCACTAAGAGGGCTGTGGCTGGAATTCAGTGAGAATGCACAGGCTTTGCAAATGGTACATTCAACAGATGCCTACTGTGTGCTGGGTGCTTTTCACGAAGCTGCCCTTGGGACCATCACCAACTGCATGATGCCAATGTGTGTATAATCTCAGTTCTGGATCTGGCTGTGAGGGAACACATGTGTGTACTTCTGAGGACACGGCAGGGAGACATGCCAGGCCTGGGGCTGCCCGGATGGCCTCTCCGGGGTAGAAGGCTTGAGCTGAGGCCTGGGGACTAGACGGAATTGGCCAGACACAGGGAATGGGGTGTATGCTCAGCAGAGGGGACAGCACAGGCCATGTCTGGGGCAGGGTGGCCCTGGCTTTGTGGGAAGAGAGAGACAGCTAGGACTGTGGAAGAGGGGAGGGTGGGGAGGGAGCCAGGGAGGCAGAAAGGGCCAGAACCTTCCTGGTGAAACTCCGCTGTGGCTGGCCTGGACACTCCCCTCTCCGAGCTCCGTGCACCAGCCGACTGGAAAGCTGCCCCAGGATGTAGAGTTTGAAATCACTCTTTCATCTTAATGTGTCTTTTAGAACTTCCAAGGACGGAAGTCTTCACATCTCTCGGTTTCATCTCCGAGGCGCCGCTAACTTGCCTAAGCTGTAAGGATTACCGGTGGCAGAGAGATCCCAACAGGCCCCAGAAATAGCCGTGATGAGAGGGAACCTATTTGCTGGCGCACGACAGAAACTGATGAGTGGAGATAAGAAGCAACAGCGCCGCCCTGGGCAAAGCGGCGGCCTCTGCTGTCAGCTGCACCTGCCGCGGGGAACTGGTGATCTCCGGGCTCAGGGCATGTCTGCAGTGAGCCCCACCATAACCAGCAGGCCCACCAAACTCTTCGAGGCCTTTCTCCAGGGACAAAACACTGAGCCACCATCAGGGGTTGAACGGCGGCCCCCAGAAAGATATGTGCGCCTGGAACCGGTGCCTGCCATCTCATCCGGAGAAAAGGTCTCTGCAAAGGTAGCGAAGGATCTGGGACGGGACTAACCTGGATCAGGGTGGGTCCTGAATCCAGTGACAAGAGAAGTCACAGACACAGAAAAAGTGGCGTGAGGGCCAGTGCAGAGACTGGAGTCACATGGCCACAAGCCCAGGAACACCCAGGGCTCTCTCTGGCCCCCATCAGAAGCTGGGATAGGAGGCAGGGGTTCAGCCATGTCATCACAGCTCACTGCGGCCTGGACCTCCTGGGCCTAAGCAATCCTCCCTCAGAGCGCCTGAAGGAACCACCCCTGCCCCCACCTCCATCTCAGGCTTCCGGGCCCCCAGACGCCTAAAGGAAGAAACTTCTGCCATCTTAAGCCGACCAGTTGACGGCTTTTGTTATGGCCACCCCCAGGACACGAACTCCTCCACATGCGATTTCACTGGGCTGCAGCGCAAGTGCCATTATCAGCCCATCTTACAGATGGGAACTCAGAGGTTCAGGGAGGAAAGCCAGCTCCCCAATGACCTCGCTTAGTCAAAAAAGTTTGGGCTGAAGCTTGCAAACACATCTTTCACTTTCATCTGTCTTCTCTGTCGCTCGAGACCAAAGCGCCAGCACGAAACTGGGGCTGCCTTTACTTTCTTGATCAGCACTCGCTATTTAACAGCAAAAGAGCAAAAGCAGGTGAGACTTGTGTCTGCGATCTGTCTGAGGAAGCAGGTGGCTTCTCCACGCCTCGAATGTGGCGCCCCCTGTAAGAGAGAACACGTGCACCCTCAGAAAACTCAAGGGATGGGAGGCTCCATCTCTTCCAAGTGGGCCTCTGGGCATGAACATGGCCCTGCTGCTCCCGGCCTGGCCCCTTGGACCAGGACCACAGTACACTGAGGTGCAGTCTCCTGCGGCGCCTTCCAAACTCAGGCTTCCTGAGACCTCACCTGGCCTCGGGGACCTTGTCGGGTCAAGGCTCCTGTGCGTGCTTTCTGGCATGTGCACCTGTCTCCAGCCGTAAAACGAGTGATACAAGCCAGGAGAACTGGACGTTCTGAGAGGGAAGCAACTAGAGATCCCTCACCAACCCACACTGCTAATTTACAGCCCTGCTAGATAGCGATACAGAAACTGCATTCTGGCGAAACGGCCAGCCAGCGAGGGCTGACAGTTGTTGACAGTAATCAGCTCAGAAGGGGAGACATTCCCACAGCCAACTCTGGCTCCCGACCCAGCAGTGCGCGCTCACATGGGGGATATTTTTAGAGGAAACAGCTGGAACTCCTCGGGCCCCACACCTCACAGCTGGATCAAGGTGGAAGAGTGACCTCAGCAGGTTTGCTGGTAACAGGGAGAGGAAGAAGAGGGAGGGGCCGGGAGAGAGGGGAGAGAGGAGAGGCAGAAGGAGGGAAGGAGAGATGGAGGGAGGGAGACGGAGAAGACAGAGAGGGAGGAGAGAAAAGAGCGAGAGGGAGGGGAAGAGGGGAAGAGAGAACACAGACCAACAGAGAAAGAGTGAGTCTCTTGGAGACGGGACTGCATGCCCCCAACAGAGTCCTTTTCCGAAGAAGAAGGAAATAGGCCACAGAATCTGGGTTTTATCTCTAGCACCCACAGTCAGCTCTGCGGGCCACATATTATTCTATTGAGCAGTAATGCCAGGCCGGGCCGGTCTTGCTGCGTTCAGGATTGGTGTCTCCAAACACCTCTCTAGCTCAACCTCTCTAGCGCTCCAAGTCATTTCAAACCAGCAATTGGAAGAGCCCCGAGATGTGCAGCCTGTGTCTGAACACAGATATCCAATTCTCCCCGGAGGCAGAGAGTCAGAAAAAAACTGTCCAAAGATTCCACCCCCTCAAAAAAACACAGATAAAGCTGCAGGCCCTGACATCACACTTGGTAAGTAAGCCATGTCCTCTCATCCCTTTCTGGAGCTGTAGAGAGACTCGCCCACTGCCACGCTGTCCACAGGGTGCCAAGGGGCGGGCCTGTGCCAAGTGCCTTCAATGTGTCTGGGCTGAGCGGAGGTGGGCTGTAAGCGTCCGTCTAACGCACACCAATTTCAAAGGCTTCCTCCAAAATAAAAATTTAAAAGCCATGTAGACTATCTAATTAATACTCTGAGTATTTGTGCATGCTGAAATAAGACTGTTTTGGAAATACTAGGTTAAAGAAACTCATTTAGGAAGCTGATTGCACACCACACCCATTAGGTGGTCACTATCAAAAAACAGAAAATAACAAATAGGGCGAAGATGTGGAGAAACAGGAACTTTGTGTGCTGTTGTGGGAATGTAAATGGTAAATGGTGTGGCAGCTGTAAAAACAGTGAGCTGGTATTCACTCGTGAGTGAGGGGATACGCAGAATGTGGTCAACCCCATGACAGAACGTTATGCAGCTTTAAAAAGAAAGGAGGGGCTGGGCGCAGTAGCTCACGTCTTTAATCCCAGCACTTTGGGAGGCTGAGGCAGAAGGATCATGAGGCATGGATTTGAGAACACTCGGCCCAACCTTGTGAAGCTCCATCTCTACTAAAAATACAAAAATTACCCAGGTGTGGTAGCATGCACCTGTAATCCCAGCTACTCGGGTGGCTGAGACAGAAGAATTGCTTAAATCTGGTGGATGGAGTTTGCAGAAGGCCGATATGGCGCCACTGCACTCCAGCCTGGGCAACAGTTCAAGAATATCTCAGGGGGTAAAAAAAAAAAAAAAAAAAAAAAGGAAGGAGAGGTCAGGTGCGGTGGTGCATGCCTGTAATCTTAGCACCTTGGGAGGCCAAGGCAGGCAGATCATTTGAAGCCAGAAGTCTGAGATCAGCCTGGGCAAAATGGCAAAATCCTGTCTCTACTAAAAATATGACAAGTAGCCAGGCATGGTGGTGCATGCCTGTAATCCCAGATAACAGGGAGACTGAGGCACAAGAATTGCTTGAATCTGGGAGGCAGAAGTTTTAGTGAGCCGAGATTGTGCCACTGCACTCCAGCCTGCCTGACAGAGTGAGACTCTGTCTAAAAAAATTTAAAAAAAGGGACAGAGATTCTGACAACTGCTACAACATGGGTGAACTTTAGGTGAAAAAAGCTAGATGCAAAAGGACAAACACTGATTCCACCTGTCTGAGGTTCCTAGAGCAGTCACATTCATGGAAACAACAGGATGGCGGGGCCGGGGGCTGCGGAGGGGCTGGAAGTGCGTGTTTAACGGGGATGGAGTTTCAGATTGGAGAGATGTAAACATTCTGGAGATGGCTGCCATGACTGTAAATGTATGAAACACCGCTGAACTGTACTCATAAAAAATGGCTAAAAATGGTTAAATTTTGTTACATACAGTCACTACAATAAAAATTAATTTTACTGTTTCTTTTCACTTTTTTTCAACACGGCCATGAAGATATTTAAAATCCTTCCATGGGGCCATCATGTTTCACTGGATGGCAGTGCAGGGCTGGGGTACAGCCCGAGCTCCTAATTCCACAGGTCTGGGGTAGGGCAGAGAACAGGAGTCCCCAGTATCCCCCAAAGTAATGCCGATGCCACTGGTCTGGGGACCCCGCTTTGAGAAGCACCACTGAAAAGGATTTGAATACCACCCACTTCTGAGCTGGCGGTTTGACAAATGTGGACCAAGGGCTCTGAAAGTTTCAGCCAGCGGAAAAGCCCAGTCTCCCTCTGGCTGGAGGAATCTTTGGAGTCACTGTGAGGGATGCAGGACCTCCATCAGCAGCCTGACCTCCAGTCTGGGGAGTGCAACACCCCCACTGCATGGGGCAGCTCCTCCTGGGCACTCACAGGCATCTCACTGACTGATGAGAGTCCAGACTAGCTGCCACTCTCACCATAGGAGGAGGCAGGCGGGCTCCGCAATGGACACAGCTCTCGGCTCTGCTAAGGACTTCAGACCATATCCTCTCCCATCTGGAGAGACTTCCCGAGTGCAGCTCTAATCAGAATTCCGATTCTGAAGGGTGACATTAATTTCTGCCCTAAGGACAGGATGAGCTCTCTGCCAGCAAGCCCTGTTTACAGCAATGCCCCCCGCCCCGCACCCCGTCACATGCTGCTTCCTGCTGTGCCTGCAACAATAGTGAGCATTATTAATATTGCCACACAGGGAACAGTCGAATCGTGTGATAATGCCAGGAGTCAGCTTTGCCGGGAGCTGCTTGGTGAGCATTTGTACCAAGCCAGCTGGAGAGGGGCTGGGGCGCCTGCCTGTCTCAGAGCGGCCTCCACGCAGGGCTCTCCCTGATTCCACTCTCCTTTCCAAGTTGCCTCACACCACAGTGAAAGCAGCAGAGGACACAGTGGCCCAAAGGTAGGGGAGTCCACTCCTCCAACTCCTCTACCAGTGATGCCCACTTCCTGCAGGCATCGGGGCTGAGCCAGGCGTGGGCCGTGCCCTGCCCACTCTAATGAGATGGGTGATTCACCTGGCAGACCCACGTTACTTGGGACATCAAGCCGGGTAACCTGTGTTCACCAAGATTCACGTGGCGAGTCTTAACACCCAGCAGCACAGAACGTGACTAATTTGCAGTAGGGCTTTTAAGGAGCTGACAGAGGTAAAATGGGGCCACTGGGGTGGGTCCTAATGCCAAAGGAGGGCCAAGGCAGGGTGATCACTGGTGCCCTCTTAAGGAGAGGAAATCTGGACACTGACACACACAGAGGCACGACCTTGGGAGGTCACAGGGAGGAGACAGCATCTGCAAGCTAAGGAGAGAAGCTGCAGGAGAAACCAGCCCTGTGGACACCGTGGACTTGGACTTCCAGCTGCCAGAATGGTGAGAAAATAAGTGTTGCTGACGCTGCCCAGGCTGCGGTGCTTCACCCCGGTGGAGACAGGGAGGCTACTGAAGAGGCCCTGCCCACTAAGGGCTGCCCTTGGGGAACCACAGTTGGCCACAGAAGATCTGCGACCACTGAGGAGTTGCCTTTTGTAAGTGACTGTCCTTGGGAACTGGCAGGAGAGGAGTTCTGGGGGAGAGGGCTCCACGGGGAATCTCTGAGCACCCACTACGTGCAAGGCACACCCAACGCCAGCGCCAGGCCACAGCCAGGCAGGAATCACACACTAATGGTGAGAACAGGGCATGGCAGTTGTGCGGGGTGTGTTAGGTATGAGACACACAGCATACCACCCCGCGCAGCAGTCCCGGTATCTCCCCAGTTTACAGACGAGGTGACTGAGGCTCAGGGGGGCTTGTTACAGACTCAGGTCGCCAGCTAGGCAGCGGGGGACTCAGAAGGTGAGGGGATGCCCAGGCTCTGCAACCACTCACAGGGCCTCGGAACAGGGCAAACTGGTGACACACCCCCTCCCCTCCACAAGGGTCCTGACTGCCAGGACAAAAGCCTTGCTGGAAGCTGGGAGAGGTACAATGAGAAACACAGCCAGCTGGCAAGCACTTCCAGGCCAGCGGGAGACCCACGCAGAATGGCAGTATGGGCCGGGCCGTGGTGTGGGGAGGGTGGCCAGGAGGGGAAAGGCAGCATGGGTAGGGGCGGCTGCAAATGGGGAGGGGAGCTCCTGGAGCTGAGGATAGGATGGGAAAGGGCCTTGGGTGCCATGAAGGATGATTTAAAAGCATGCAACGACCGGGAAGGGTGTTTCCAGGGAGGTGGCCTCCCACACAAAGAGCCTGGAACATGGGATGAAAGAGCGCCTGGGGGATGGACTGCTTCACAGAGGCGGAGGGGGAGGCGGAGGGGGAAGCGAAGCCCACAGCAGGGTTCTGCTCACAGAGCCTGGCTCCTTCCTCTGAAAACAGCCCCTCAGGGTCTCCCTGGAGAAACACCCTTCCCATTCCCAGAGCTCTACCCTGGGGTTTAGTGAGGCTGACTCTGCCCCTCTTGCTCAAAGGAGGATCACGTGACCCAGGCCTGGCCATCTAGAACATTCCATTTCATTGGACTAGTTTGAAGGAAAAACAAGATGTTGATGAGGCCAGAGAGATGCAGTCCCAAAGCCTTCTGCTCGGGCTGCTGTTTTGCTGGGGTGAAGAACCCCACAAATAAAGTCAACCTGGAGTTGGCAGCGACCACCACGTGGGGAGGGCAGAGCTGAAAAGTGTGGCTGGACTCACCTTGAGGGTACAGTTGGCACCCCGGGATCTAGCTGTGTCTCAACACGTCCTGGAAATTCAATTATATGAGCCAAGAAATCCCTCCTCCACGTCTCTCTTTCTCTGTAGCCATTGTGAGTTGGATAAGAAAACCAAGAGGGATCTCGAATGCCATGCTGAGGAATTCAGACTTCAGGAGTCAAACCAGTGACGTGCTGATAAATGCAGCCTCTGGCTCTCTGGGCAGGAGGCAGATTTATAGCGTTTGCCAATTTCCATGGTGTAAATATTCCCACCATGGGCAGTTCCAAGCTACCAGCACGCCCTTGCTGACCATGGTCAGGGAGGCAACTGCACAGACGGCTCTGGGGAGTCAATGAGAGCCAGCTCCAGCCACACGGGCTCATGCTAGGGACCAAGAGTTTCTTGCTGGAGTGTGTGCTGAGTCACTGTTCTGTTAGCACAGACTAGACTGAAGGGCAGAGACCCTGCTCTACTCACTCTGATCTGGGTATGAACTGGGCAGGGGACAGCCACAGAACAGAGAGTGGCTGGTGCCTGCAGAGGAGGGTTGGTCATATCAGTGGCCAAGAGGCCTCCTTCTTTGGCTCTTCCATCCTGAGTTGGCCTTGACCCTGGCTCCTCCTTCTGGATGAGGCAGGGGCTCTGCATGGTCAGTGCCCATGGTCACCCTGCTGAGATCAGGTCTTGGTCGTTTTGGCCTTACCCTGTCCCCTGCTGAGCCATGCTAAGGAGTGGGTACAGGGCAGCCCCACGGCCTGTGGGTGCTGACCAGGGCCTGGCTGGAGGCTTCTGTGCATGGTGCCCATGCTCGCCAGCTGCCCACTGTGGTCAGCCCGTGGTGCTGACATATCCCTGCCAAGACACACCCCCCAACCTCCCACACTGCTTCCCATCCAGGCCCAGCACACTTGGGGATATGTGAGGGTGGACATGCTCATGCACTGCTCATTTCATTTTGATTTTTTTGAGCTCAAATCCTGCTCTGCATCAGAGAGAGCTGAGCAAAATAAGCTGCTCAATGGAGATGTGGAGCATACGGCCGGCCACGTTTGAATGCTGCTGCTGGTGGTGTCCCTGAAGCAGACAGCACCACGTGCCCAGCCCAGCCGGCGGCTGAGCCCCCAGGTTGAAGCTGGGCCGTTCTGACCCTGTGGGAAGGCTGCCCATTTGACAACTAAAATAAAAAAGATGAGAGAGTTTGGCTTGACGTTCTGCCAAGGCTATTATCCAGACACAGTCCTTACATCTATGAATGCGGCTTTTCCTTGCATGAGGGAGTGACTGAGGCAGTTTTGAAACCAGAATCATACTAGATGAACCCAGAGGTGGACGCTCAGTGGGGATGTAATGAGGGCCTTGTCAGGAAACTACACAGTTCCCCCTTTTCCATGGTGGCAAAGGATGGTGAAGAATGAACACTAATAACATGAGACCCATGAAAGCAGGCACCTCAGTAGCCTCGTTGGTCATGGAATCCCTAGACTCTAGCATGGATGGATGGATGGATGGATGGATGGAAGGATGGGATAAATGACTGGATGAATAGATGAACTGATGGATGGGCTAATAAGTAGGAAGACAGACAGAGGATGAATGGATGGATGTGTGGGTAGTTGATGGACAGATGGATAAATGGATGGATGTGTGGGTAGTTGATGGACAGATGGATAAATGGATGGATGTGTGGGTAGACAATGGACAGAAGGATGGATGGACAGGTGGGTAGATGACAGACAGATAGGTGGATAAATGGACGTGTGGGTGGATGATGAAAGGCTGGATGGATAAATGGATGTGTGGGTGGATGATGGATGGATGATAGAAAAATGGATGTATGGGTGGATGACGAACAGAGGGATAAATGGTTGGATGTGTGGGTGGATGATGGATGGATGGGTGGATGGGTAGATGACAGACAGATGAGTGGATAAATGGATGTATGGGTAGATGATGGATGGATGGATGTGTAGTTGGATGATAGACAGATGATGGATAGATGGATGAATGGATAGATAACTGGATAACTCAATGGATAGATCAATGGACTAACAAGTGGGAGGATGGAAGGATGCATGTGTGGGTTGATGAAAGATAGATGATGGATGGATGAATAGATGGATGATTGGATGAATAGATGGACAGATCGATGAAATAACAAGTGAGAGGATGGATGGATGGATGGATGGATGGGTAGATGGATGGACCAGTGGGAGGAATGGAAGATGGATGGAACAATGGATGTGTGGGTAGATGATTCACATATGGATAAATGGATGGATAGATGGACCACTGAGAGGAATGGAAGATGGATGGAACGATGAATGTGTGGGTAGATGATTGACAGATGGATAAATGGATGGATAGATGGACCAGTGAGAGGAATGGAAGATGGTGGACAGATGGATGAATGGATGGGCAAGTGGGAGGAATGAATAGGTGAATAGAAGGATAAATGTGTGAGTGGATGGATGGATTGGTGTGTGAGTGAGTGGATGAATGGACGGGTGGGCAGGTGGGTAGATGGATGGATAGATAAATGAACACAAGTTACTCTTCTTTTCCCTAGTAACATACAGGAAAGGCATTCAGATGTCACCAAGCTTCTCCATACCTCTAGCCTGTCCCATCTCAGTGTAAGAGCCAGTACTCATGGGGTCAAGCAGCCTGTTGTCAGGACTCAGGCTATTTGGTTCAGATCCCCGCTCTGCACTGAGCTGCGCCGTGCGCCTTGGGACAGGCTACTGCACTTCTCTGAGTTACCTAGTTCTCCTCTGAGACAAGTGGTGAGGTTGCACTGACCAGGAGTCCTGGGCAAGGATGGAATAAGATGGTGATCAATCTCTGAACACAAAGCCGGGGCTGCTGTGAGCCCCCAACCATTAATTATGATCACCAGCTTCTGAAGCATTGGATATTCTTAGTTACCTATTGTTATATTTCTTTGGTAGCTTTGATTGATGCTCTTTAAAAGTGTCCAAATTGGGAATATTAGAAAATAAATGGCATTCCAGGGCTGCAGGAAAGTTGCAGTGTGGAAGAAAAGCTGCCCTCATCTCTGTAGACTGACTTCCTGCCTGTGTCACAAGCAGCGGCTCTGCCTGCTTAGGACATGCATCGGGGTCCTTATTGCCTCTTTGAAACAATTCTGAAATGCACACAGTGCGATGCCTCTCAGGGTGGTGGGGACGGTGGGCTCCGGCTGCCCAGGCGGCCTTGGGAGGGATAAGCAGCCACAGCCCTGCCGGGTGGCTCCAGGAAGTCCTTGTGTTGGATGCTTAATTTTCAATTTGCATCTTTAAAAAGGTAACATTTGATCCAGATGAGTTGGTCTGTTCTTGAAATTTTTATCTGAAAAGAACACATTTTATTGCCTTACGGGGCGGGAGGGAACCCCTTTTGATGCTGAGTCTGAAGTTATTTAAAGAGCGTTCCAGGGATGTAGTGAATTTCTCTCTGAGTCCCAGCTGTTTTGAGGTTTGTTTGATGGTTCTGATGCTGGCACCAAGTGGGGGAGGGCTCAAGGTCAGGAGTACCGCTCCCCTCTGCGAGGCACCTATACCACACTGCTGAGCCACGTGAGAGCCTTCCCTACCATGTGATGGAGTGGCTGGCACACCCTTGGCATCTGTGCCAGCCCAAGCTGGGTCTTTGAAGACAGAAACATCTTGAAAATGCCCAGGATGCTTTCCCTTTGACAAACCTGCCCAGCAGTTTTCTAAACTGCACAATTTCCAGACCTTAAAAGCCACACTGAAGAGCAGAGAAGCCTGCAGAGCCACTGTCTCTGAAAGCCCATGACTGTGTGTGTAGGGCCCAGTCCCAGCAGGCCTGTGATCCCGTGGTCAGTCAGGCTGGGATCCTGGAGACCACAGGGGGCATCGCAAGGAGCTTCCCTTCCACAAACATCTGTTAAAGGCTCATTCATTATGCTGCCAGGGGCGCCATTGAAAAAATAAGCTGCTTCACTCTCCATCGTGATGGGATTTCCATGGGCGTGTGCGAAATGAAATGGAACCAGGGAGGGATTCTAAAACACAAGTGGTGCTGGCTGGCTGCTCCACGCACGTCTCACCTCCACGCACCCCACGCTGTTTCCACCATGCTCGCCAACACCCTCTGAGCACAAGGGCACTCCACACAGGCAGTGCAGCATCTGCAGGAGGGTAGGTTGACCCTTTTCTTCTGTTTTAGATTTGTGCTCACGCGCAACAAACACACAGTGGCATGCACTGAGTCTACGGTTATGGTCTGGCTAACTTTTACTCAAGCACACGCTTGTGTCCAAGCCCCATGTCCAGATCTGGAGCATGGTCAGCCCCTAGAACACTCCTCTCCATCCATTCCCAGGCAACACCACCCCCCAAATTAAATCCCATCACCATCAGTAACTGGGACAAAAAGACAATGGCTCCCCTGAGATGCCCACGCCCTAACCTCCAGAACTCTTACAGACTTTGCAGGTACAATGATGTTAAGGAGTTTGGGATGCAGAGATGACCCTGGATTGCCTGGGTGAGCACTCGGCGTAATCTCAGGGACCCTTCTAAGGGAGGGGCAGGAAGGTCGTAGTGAGAGAAGACGTGGTGATGGAGAGGTCAGAGTGGGGCAAGGCAGCTCCCAGAAGCTGAAAAGACGAGGAAACACATTCCCCCCATAACCTGCAGGAAAAGCAGCACCTGCTGCTGCATTTTAGGGAGCTGACTTCCAGAACTCTAAGAGAAACTGTGTCTGTTGTTCAAGCCACTGAAATTATTGTCATCTGTTATGGCAGCAACAGGGAACTGAGACGATTAGCCCTGCCTGTTACTGGGCTTCATGGAAACAGCTTCACACAGTGTATCTCCCTTTGTGGCCTGGCTTCCCTGCTCCATGTAATGTAATGACATGACAGTCACTGATACCGCTGTGCCCGGTGCATTCTTCATCACAGTGTTCCATCCTGCGACTGCGCCAGGGTTCTCTCATCATTCCCTCTAGGCATGCACACTCAGGCAGCGTCCAGTATGGGGCTATTAGAAATACAGCTTCTCTGCACATTCCTTGACATGTTTTATCAGGACAGACGTGCTCATTTCTCTGGGGAAAATGCCCAGCTGAGTATAATTTCTGGAGCAATTTCATAGGGAAGTTTATGTTTCACTTTACTTATAAGACCCTGGCAAAGTATTTTCTAAAGTGGTTATAGCCATTTAGACCTCCCTGAGTCATGTATTCACCCAGAATGATTTGTCTGAACAAATACCAGAGTTCCAGGTGCTGGAAATCAGTGGAGACTGAGGCAGCCACACCTGGCCGCAGGGTTCTTTGGGGACAGGTAAGGTGGCGTCAACCGTGAGACGCCAGGTGCTGAGACGCTCAAAGAAGAAGCAGAACCCAGGGCGGCAGGCATGGCTTCTCTAAGGACCTGGCATTGCAGCAGAGTCCTACGTAATAAGAAAGAGCCCAGCCATATACAAAACCGGTGGAAAAATGTTCTAGAAGCAGCGGTTGGGTTTGGCAGCTAACTTCTGCATGAGGCTTTGTGTTGGCTCTCTCAGTCTTCACAGGGATCTCACAGCAACCTCGCAAATGGTACCTTTTGGTGGGAACAGCAAAGATAGCTGTCTTATTTGATGCTGCATTGAGGAGAGCAGATGGTGGTCCAGGTTAAACATGGTATTGGTGCACCAGACGGGTGTTACCTGGCCTTTTGGTATCCTGAAAAATCCTGACAGAGATTGTAACCTTGGAAGCCAAGTGCAAGGTCTTTGCTCCAAAATAAGATGTGGAAGATTTTGATCCACACCAAGGGGCTGGGTTTATGGGACAAGTGACAGTTACGATCTATAGAGAAACTCATGTGATTAAGTTGCTCAATTATAGAAATGATAGATAGATAGATAGATAGATAGATAGATAGATAGACAGATAGACAGAGGTATAATGTATATAGCTAGAACTTGTCTAAATATTTACTATGAAGAAGACCTAGAAAAGGAGCTGAGACTCTTGGGTTCTATTTCTATTCCTGCCTCAGATTTCACTTTCTCCTCTGCGGCAGACATGGGAATATTAACTAGTCTAATAATAAGAACACCAGGGGTGGGGCCATGGTGACAGTGTGTAGTTGGACCACACTGACTCTGGGAGCAGTTTCTTTGGTTCTTATCTTTACTTTACAAAATGGGAGAGGCTCAAGGCCCCTAAAATCAGAAACAGCCACAGTATAGATCATCAGCACCATGGTGAGGAGTGATTTCCAGAATATTTGATCAAGAATATACATCTGCTAGCACGATCAGTATGGAAACTGTACACTAGTTCACAGGAGGGGGATACAGAAATCACTGCCCAAGCATGGCACGTGGGAGAAACAGAGGGTCTATGGCTTCTGCAGAGGGACATGGATATGCCGCACATCCTAGGGAGGAGGCGGGGTCGAAAGGCGGGGCTGAAGGACCCCTTTACATCCACTCCCGGGGACCCTGAAACAAAATCAGCCTCAAAGAGGCATTTAGATTAACTTATTAACAACACCGGTAAAAACAGGAGCTTTTTCTTAATAATGTTCTTTCCAGGAAAAAAAAAAAAAAGCCTAAATAGCCTCACACAAGTCCCTGAAGCCCCAGGATGCTTCACGTTTCCCTTAAGAAGGAGCTCGGATTAATGGGAAATCTGGCCTTAAGAAAACAGAATGCAATTTCCCCCCATATTCCCTGCCCACGTTGTCTCTGTGCCTCCATTGCAAGCGGTGTCGGGAATAATCAGGCCTCCTCTTGCAGACCGTCATAACCACAATGAAGTCTCGAAG
Organism: Cacajao melanocephalus; assembly: GCA_963573385.1. Classification (NCBI taxonomy): domain Eukaryota; kingdom Metazoa; phylum Chordata; class Mammalia; order Primates; family Pitheciidae; genus Cacajao; species Cacajao melanocephalus. The sequence continues at coordinate 37,879 of CAUYLG010066912.1, forward strand.
CCCCGGGCCAGAGGCAGGTGCACCGGGTGTGTTTAATGCCACTGGAGGTTTCAGAAAAGGCAAGAAGCGTGAAATTTATTTGATGTCTTGACACAAAAGCACTCCACCATTGTGGAGGAGAGTGAAAGGTATGAAAATTAAACAAATTAAACCAACTTTCCAGAGAAACAGCATTGTTTAAGGTTTCAACAGCTGTCCTCACCACGGTTTTTGGAGACAGAAACAATCAGGAATAAGCAGAAGAAGGCAGTGGGGGCTGCAGGAGCATCTTTTCCTTAGCAATGAGAAGACATGTGCCCTAGGACAGGTGATGGTGGCAGTCCTGGCCCAGGACCCTGTCCCTGCCTGACGGCACCAGCTCAGCCACACCTGCCCAGGGTCTTCCTGTCCAGCGCCCAGCCCTGGGAAGTCCAAGATGTACTTTCTGATCGATGGCACATGAAAAGACATGGTCCTTTCATTAGGACTTCACTGAGGTTGACAGTCACCTAATTGCTTCCATAAAGTATAATTAATGAAGAATAACATGCGGAGATATTTACATGAGCTGGAGATCACACACTGAAATTTGTAGATTTTTTTCCTGAAACACTGTGTCCTGCAAGACATTTTCTCCTTCCGTTTAGATAAAGGGGACAAGCTATTCCATGGTCAAAGATGTTGGTTCCCCTCTCAGTTTCTCAGTTTGGGTTTTGGGATAAAGACAATTTAAGTCTATTATCTGTGCAAAAAAAAAAAGTGTCCTGTGCAAAAAAAAAAATTGTCCTGTGCAAAGTCAGGAACACACACGGAGTTCCTGAGGTGACAGTTCAGACCCAGGAGCACAGGAGGTGAACACAGCCCTGGTGACTGCACGGCCCTCTCGTGAATAATGCCAAGCACAGCACGCCTGCGGTCCAGACACAACGAAAGTCAGGGAAAAAGACCCCTCCTAGTCTCTTAATCCAGGTTGCACATTTTCCATGACGATTTGATTTCAGTTACGGCACCGACACCAGGAAGAGAGGCCCACAAAGTGGCCACTCTCCAGAATGTCCTGATCCCTAGAGAGGGGACCGCAGATCTCAGGTATGAGGACCACCCAAGAGAAGCAAAGCAACAACTGGAACTCAGTACCACCCCTGCTCCCAAACTCACCAGCTCCAGAAAAAAATAACAGTTACTCAGTATTAAGTACTCAGAATGAAAAAATAACGGTTACTCAGTATAAAGTACTCAGAATGAAAAAGTAACAGTTACTCTGATCTCTAGAGAGGGGACCATAGACCTCAGGACGTGAGGACCACCCAAAGAAACAAAGCAACAACTCGGAATCAGTACCACTCCTGCCCCCAAATTAAACAGCTCCAGAAAAATAACAGTTACTCAGTATGAAGGGCCTTGTGCTTCGGTTCAGTTGCACATAAGGAAACACCCTCAAACTCACAGGGCTAACTTTGCTCCTGTAGGGGAAGCCCAAGGGCTGGTAATGCGGGAGGACTATAGTGGTGAAGGGGATGGCAGATCCAGACCCAGCCTCCTACTCTTCTGCTGCACATGTCAAGGTCACCTCATGGTCCAAGGTGGCTGCTGGATCTCCAGCTATCACAGCTGTGTTCCACACAGGAAAAAGGAGAAAGGGAGAATGGGGGCCAGAGTGACCCCTGCAAAATCTGCAACATTAACTTTCCAGAAGTCCCACAGAACACTTAATCACAGTGGTCAGCCCTTAGTGACAGGGTGATGCTACGCTGTAAGGGAGCCTGGGAAATGAGCTTTTTGCTGAGTGGATTATGGTCCCATGTAAATCTGTGGATCTGTAAATAAGGAAGAAAGGGAAATGGATTTTCTCCAGCGAGTTCCATCCTAGTGATAAAAGGATAAGTGGCTTAAGCATTCTGTTTCTTCATCTGTAAATGGGCCTAGCACTGTTTCAGATAAGATGCTATGCAGGTACAGTCAGCCCTCCATATTCATGGGTTCCATATCCGTGGATTCAGCCAACTGCAGATTGAAAATATGCTTTAAAAAACTGCATCTTGGCCAGGTGCAGTGGCTCACACCTGTAATCCTATCACTTTGGGAGGCTGAGGTTGGCAGATCGCCTAAAGTCAAGAGTTTGAGACCCACCTGGCCAACATGGTGAAACCCCCTTCTCTACTAAAAATCAAAAATTAGCTAGGCATGGTGGTTTGCACCTGTAGTTCCAGCTACTTAGGAAGCTGAGGCACGAGACTCGCTTGAACCCATGAGGAGAAGGCTGCAGTGAGCTGAGACTGTGCCACTGCACTCCAGCCTGGGTGACAGAGCGAGACTCAGTCTGTAAAACAACAAACAAACAAACAACCCCCCCCACCGCAACACACACACACTGCATCTGTACCGAACCTGTACAGACTTTTTTTCTTGTCAATGTTCCCTAAACAACACAGTGTCACAACTATTTACCTAGCATTTATGTTGGATTTGGTATTATAAGCAGCCTAGAGGTGATTTAAAGTTTACAGAAGGATGTGCATAGGTGACATGCAAACACTGCATCACATTCTATCGAGGACTTGGGCACCCTTGGATTTTGGTGTCCTGGGAGATCCTGGAGTCAGCCTCCCACAGATGCTGAGAGATGGCTGTACATGCTTTAAGACGGGAGCTCTGCGCAAATATCCATTATTATAAAAATCCATTCTGTGCTGTGTAGCTAAGTGACTGGGACAGGTGTTATCCAGGGATGCTTCCAGCCTCCACACATAACATCTGAGTAACCACTGCTGGCCTCCTGTGATGTACCTGTGAACAAGGTGGCTACAGAAGTCCACCATCACATGGAGATGCAGCTGGTCAGCTTTTCCCAGCAGTGTTTGTCACAGGTGACTGTGGCCTCTGTCCCCTGGGCTCCCTTCTCCTTCTTTCATGGACCTCCCTTCCAGGAGATGATTGACTGCACCAGGGCCTCAGCTGTGGGTCCATAACCCAGGCCTAGCCATCGCATCTACTCCTTGGCCAAAGAATCTATTATATGTAGCATTCTGTCCTAAGCCAGACCAGATAGAGCGACATTCCTGTTGCAGTTATGAGAAGAGGCTGGCAGTCTAAGAGGTCATGATATGTCACAGTGCCCACCATATGGAGAGACTGTGTTCAAGAGATGGGACATTTGAAAACCTGGATCCAGCCACGCCTGAAGCCAGGCTGTCCTTGCACTTCAAGTTGTGTGAAGAAACCTAGTCCCCTCTTGGCTGCACTAGCATGAGCGGAGTTTCTCTCATTTCAAATAAGAAAGACGCCACACAACATTCATGACAGCCCCGTGGTAGGGTGGGATGCAGTCGTGAGATTCTGGCCTTGTTCTCTTTGTCATTAAAAAAAATGTCATGGATGATTTCTGCACAGTTCAATGCACAACAGGGACTGATGCCTGAAATGTACCAGGCACAGAACCGAAAGATGCAGACCCTTCCTTCTCAAAGACTCACGGGCTACTTATTGGCAGAGCAGGTTTACAATTGCCTTTTTGAAATACTGAGTGAAAAGTACAGGTTGCACAGGGAGATGAGGTCAGGTTTGTCTGGGTGACAGTAGGTAGGCCCTGCCTCCTAAAGCTTGTCACTTCTGAGTCTGCCAAGAACAGTACCTCTGCCCAGTGATGAGCATGAGGCTGGAGACGCCTGTGCGGCCTGGAAACGGGGTCTAGGGACCACACCAGGAGCTCTGGACTTATCTGGAGGGCCAGGGAACCATCACAGGGTGTTAAATGGGGTGGATGATGACATGGTTGCATCTGCGTGCTGGTGACTATGAAAGAAGACGTGAAGAAAAGAAGGAGGGTATACAGAAAGAACAATTATAGTCGCAGAGGGACGCCAAATTAGAAAGTAGTTAGGAGCTCACAGCTGCAGATGAAAGGATGAGGCTCTGGAATGGGGCAGGGCGGGTGGAAACACAAAGGCCAGAACAACAAGGAGGTGATGGTACCAGTGGAGGTGGGGCCGGGCCAGCACCGAAGCCCTCTGGTGCTGTAGCCAGGAACCCTTGTTGTCCCACCAAGGGACCCAAAGAAGCTTCTCACATCCCCAACTCCCAGGCCATGACTGCTCCCAGTGGCTCATCTCACAGCAGTAACTAAGGAGCCTACATGTTCCCGATGGTACAGAGAGGAAATGGTGGAGACTGGATCCATGCATGACCGTGTGGAGCAGAGCCTCTACAGACTCATGGGAACATGGAGAATGAGCAAGAAATAAACATCAAAGGGCAATAATCCTGAGATTTAGGGGATGTCTCTCATCAAAGCAGAACTGGGACTTCCAGGGCTCATCTAGGCTGCAAGAAGGACCTGGCCTTCTTCCCTGGACTCTGATGCAGCAAAGCTACCCCCAGTGCAGCATCACCCTCCACCTCGGATCAGCCCTAAAGGGTTCCATCCTTTCCCTCCTTCCAATGAATACCTCAGTTTCCAATAACTGTAACTCCTGAGAGGTGCTGTTGATCACAGAAAATCCTGATCGTAGAGCATCACCTTTTGAGAGAGGAAACATTCAGGTCTCCAGGAGTTTCTGTAGACTGACAGGCACTAACTCCCTCCAGAGAAGCCGCCCAAGACCCGGGGGCTCTGTGTTGCCATCAGCGCTGTGAGACTCAGAGTGAAGCTAGCCTGGGCATTGCTCTTCTCTACAGTTAGGGCCAGGCCATGGCCCGCCTCTGGGAGAGTTGTCCCAAAATGTGCTGCCCGCTGTAAAGGGGACTGGTTTGAAAAATGACAGGAGGGGTCCTGGTGAAAAGGGGCCCACTCAGCTATTCCCCTACCCCTGGTCACCAACACAGCTGTCCAGGGGGCTGCCTAGGGCAGGAGTGCATGAGAACCACTGGGCTTGGGGTGGGCTGTATGGAGACCCTCAGCCCCTGCCGGGGAGGCCACCATTGTCCCCAAGCCCCTGCAGGGTAGGCTCTGAGTTCCTCCCCTCAGGATCTCCTGAGCCCAGCATCACACACATGAGCAGGCACTAAAGAAGAGGCAGGTAGAAAAAAAACTGAAAGGCAAGCAGAGGGGCTAAGTGCTTTGCGAGTGATGGACGGCGGGTGGATGTGAGCGGCCCACCTGCCAAGTCCCGCAGCGAGTTCCGGCACATACCACAGACCAAACCGATGGGCCTTCATGGCGGAGGCGAGGCTTTGGGGAGAGCAGAGGGATGCAACAGCTGAGCCAGGCCCCGGGTGGTCACTGCAGGAGCTGGGCCGGGGCTCAGGATACTGTGCTCTCTACCTTTGGGTATGTTTGAAATTTTCCAATAAAAAATCTTTTTAAAACATGGGGTTTTCCTCCTGAAACAACTGTAAGGTTCTGATTGCTGGGCCTAGTCTTTAAGGACTTAGTATAAATAATGACCTGGGGGTTCGCTCTACAAAGCATTTATCCCATATCAACATTTAACCCACATCTGCATTTAACCCACATCAGCATTTAATCCACATCAGCATTTAACCCACATCAGCAAGATGCCTCCATGGCCAGAGGTTGTACAACCTGAAAATATGAGAGCAACAGGGCCTGCAGGACCTAGCGTGGCAGGACTGGGCTGCAGCTGGGTCTGACTGTGAGAGTCCTGCTCTGGGCACTCCAGTCACACCTGCTGGCCTGAGAAAAGGAACACCTGATGATTGATGCAAGGCCCCTCTTCCTCCAAGACATAATCGTGTCTGTATCAAAATGAATGAATTCGGCTAGGCCACAGTATCCAGACCTGGGTACCCAGCCTGAATGTGGAGGTGAAGATATTTTTAGATGAGATTAACAATTCAGTTCATAGACATGGAGTGAGGCAGGTGAGCCTCCCTGGTGTGGGTGGGCCTTGTCCCATCAGCTGAGGCTTTAAGAAAGACTTCGCTCCCTGGGAGAGGAGAGATTTCGCTAGGAAACTCTCTGGGACTGGAAGGCCCACATCGGCTCTCCCAGTCTCCTCCTGCCTGTCAGCCCGCTCTGCAGATCTCAGACTTGCCAGCCTCCACTTGGAGTCTATTCCTTAAAAGAAATCTACTCCCCTGTATATACACATCCGATGATTCTGTGTTCCTGGGGAGCCCTGCCTATCACAGAGTCCATCCACCCTGCTCTCTTCAGCCTTAGAGGTGATAGACTCAAATAGCGTTAGATAGCTTTCCTTCTGTGTTGCTAACAGCACTCTCAGGAATGTCTCTTCCATGCATAAGCTGGAGAAATCTAGAATGCAAATCTACCATAATGCAGAATCAGGCCTCTGTCAATATTTAAAGCCGAAATCTTTGGAGGTACATTATCAATTCCAAGATAAATAACCAAGACTGATACGCTCGAATGCACATTCAATGCTAAAGTGAGAATACAAGTCTCTCTCTGCAAACGAACACAGCCAGTGAATCGGTGGAATGAAGCTCACACTCCCGGCTGCTGCAGGACATGCAAGCGAAGCTTGCCGTGTGGTTCCCAGGCACGCAGCTCGGCCTGTGGTCAGCCTGGTCCTGCTCCATTGAGCAGCTCAGGCCAAAATACCAGACATATCCCTTCTGTACACCGTGTGTGCTGAAAAATATCGCAGCTGAAATGCAGCCAAGCGTTCATGCTGAAGTTTCAGTACCATGGTTCTAGACTTCAATGCATGTGGGAAACTTGTTAATTTGTTCAGTCTACCTGTCTGTTCACTCAATGGCCACTTCCTAAGGTAGGCATAGGTGCTCTGCCTGGCATCAATAACTCAGCCACAAACAGGACAGGAGACCCCGCTCACGAGGGAATTCTTTTTCTAACAAAAACTATAGTGCAATTTAAACATTTATATCCAACATGTTACCACTGAAATGGGGAAAATACAATGCAATGTGATTATGCCATTCTGAAGAAAATTACAGGATTTATTAAAAGTATTAATTCAGGCCAAGCAAGGTGCCTCGTGTCTATAATCCCAGTACTTTGGAAGGCTGAGGCGGGTGGATCACAAGGTCAAAAGTTCGAGACGAGTCTGGCCAACATGGCAAAACCCTGCCTCTACTAAAAATACAAAAATTAGCTGGGCATGGTAGCCCACACCTGTAATCCCAGCTATGCGGGAGGCTGAGGCGGGAGGATTGCTTGAATCCAGGGGTGGAGATTGCAGTGAGCCAAGATCGCGCCACGGCACTCCAGCATGGGTGACAGAGCAAGACTCCATCTCAAAAAAAAGTATTAATTCATAGGGCGATATGGGGCTGCCTCCAGTGACGACACCCAGGTTTCGAGTTCAGCCTCGACAGCATCAAGGTGATTCTAGGTCTCATTAGGAAGACCCTCAAAAGCCTGTATTTTTCTAAGTATGTGTTTAGGAAGTATGTCCTATGTGCAAGGAAGCTTGAAGGTCATGAGCACAGTTTGGTGAAGTTTCACAAAGTGAACTTGGTGCCTAAGCACCACCTCGACGGGGAAAAAGGACCACGCCCCCTCTCCTGCGGCTGCCCCTGCTGCCTCCTTCATTCGTCACAAGAAAAACTTCACCCAGAAGAGAGAGGCCTCACTTTTCAAGACTTTCTAGTTTTTCCTCATTTAAATAAATATTTTTATCAAAGGCTGGGTGCAGCCGTGCATACCTATAATCCCAGCACTTTGGGAGGCTGAGGCAAGCAGATTGTCCAAGCTCAGCAGTTTGAGACCGGTCTGGGCAACATGGCAAAACCCCATACTACAAAAAATACAAAAAAATTAGCTGGATGTGGTGGTGCACCTGTAGTCCTGGATACTTATGGGGGCTGAGGTGGGAGAATTGCTTGGGCCTGGGAGGTCAAGGCTGCAGTGAGCTGTTATTAAGTCACCGCACTCCAGCCAGGGTGACAAAGTGACACCCTGTCTCAAAAACAAAACTATTTTTATCAAGATAATTTTTGTGATGGGTCACAGGTGCCTATGGCGACTGAACAGAGAGAGAAGCTACCCCTTGGGGGCCTCCACAGGGCACCAGAACTGAGAAGCCCGGAGATGCTGGAGACGGGAGGAGGAAGTCTGCACATGAGTTGGAGCCACCAGGCCAAGGAAGCCACATCTGCAGGTCTGGGGATGATCCCTGCGGCCAGTCCCGGGCACAGAGATGCTTAGGGCAAGAGGTTACTCAGCAGTTCTGTGGCCAGGTGTGGGCAGGAACCTGTGCTCTGAGGCGCGGCACCCCAGGTAGTCTATGCACAGAACCCAATTAGAGAAACTCCAGACACTGCCGGCATCCTGGGAAGTCCACGTGCTTTCCAGATTCTCCCGAGCCTCTTGTCACCCTCCATGATGGCCCCAGGGGCTCGGTTCCACACACAGTCCTGGGCTCCCCGCCAGCTAGGTCTCCAAGGAAGGGGCCTCAATCTGGGTCTTCAAGGGCCCTGGCAATTCCGACGTAGCCAGGATGGTCCCAGGGTGTGGCCCTTCACTCTCCACCCCCACCTGAATTTGGGAGTCACCACTTTTTCTGCAAAAGGCCAGCTGGTGACTATAATATTTTAGGCTTTCAGGGCTATACAGTCTCTGCAGCAACTCCTTGACGCTGCTGCTGTGACAGCATAAAGGACTCCAAGACGGCCTGACGGATGGGCCTGCCCAAGCACCAATAAAGCGTAGTCATTATTTACTCAAACAAACTTGGCAGCCCCACATCCAGTCCTAGTCCAAGCAATCTGTCAGCCACATTAGGGTAAAGACAAGTGAGCATCTAATTAAATTGATGAAGTCATCCCAAACATCTGAAATGAGTAAGAAGCCTGTGAACTATGGACCGATGCCGGGTATCATCAAGGAGGACGCTCCCCTAAGCGTTTTTGTGCCTTTAGATAATAATCCCCCAATAGCAAAGTTAGCAAGTCCTTTACAACCTAAGTGCTTAGAACTCAGTAACATGTTTTATTTGAAACAGAGTCTCCTTGTTTCCCGGGCTGGAGTGTGGTGACACCATCTTGGCTCACTGCCATCTCGACCTCCTGGGCTCAAGTGACCCTCCCACCTCAGCCCCTGGAGTAGCTGGGACTACAGGCATGAAACACTACGCACAACTGTTTGTAATTTTTGTAGAGATGGAGTCTCATCATGTTGCCTAGGCTGGTCTCAAACTCCTGGACTCGAGATCCTCTGGCCTTGGCCTCCCAAAGTGCTGGGCTTTACAGGTGTGAGCCACCGTGCCTGGCTAGTAACATTATTGATAATACTATTTGTGTATTACGTCATGGTATATAATATACATTATTAATAATGGCATGTACGTACTAATGACATATATGTATGCATGTATGTATGCCATATATGAGCGAAAAGGTTCTTCTGCTGTTAATTAATACAAATTTATTTTTGCATCTTTAACATGTCAGCTTATATTGTATGTTTTTACTAAATAACAGTAGTATAGGAGTTCCTGTATATAATTTATAAAATAATGAATATCTATATTTTGGAATGACAAGACAAAAATGTGTTTCTCTGGATGAGTTCCTCAACATCTTTTCTTTTTACAAAGATTTGGACAGGCAGGAGCATGAGAAACTGAAGGTGCATCTCTCCCCAGGGACCTCCCAAAGGCCCCTCTTGCCTGGTGTCCCGCCCCACAGGGAGGAGAGCGGCTTCAGATGTCAAGGTCACCATTTCCAGTTCTCCCAGGAGACTCTGACCTCCAGCCTGGGAGCCACAGGTGGGGATCCAGACACGTGCCGCAGCTCAGGGAGCAGCTTTCCAGGATGGACCTGGGGGCCTGAGAATCACTGCTGGGTGGGGTGGGGGTGGCAGGGACAGGGCTCTGGGGGCTCACAGCCCCATGGCCAGGGACGGCTTCCAAACCGCAGGTGCCTTCTGTTGGGCTTATAGAGTGTTTTATGTGTTTTCTTAAAGTTTCCAATATTTAAAAATTAAATAATTTTATATAAAAACATGGATTTGCTGGCTCCTTTGAGAGGCTGGAAGAAGAGGCAGTTTGGCTCCAAGACCTGCGGGGAGAGGCCACCCGACTGCTCAGGTGGCGCTTACCTGCCGCCTGACTGCTCAGATGGGGTTCAGCTGTCCCCTGCCTGCCCTGGTGCTCTCTTCAGTCCCGCCTGAGGACAAGTGCTGCCTGTCACTTACTTCTTACTGTCCTTGCCAGAGAAAAGGGAGAGTCTCACTTTTGTATCTCTATGTCTCTATCAAAGTGGAAACAGGAAGGAGTTCAAGAAATCCAAGTCTTTCGAGGAAGATGAGAACGACTGACTTTCTTTACACATGAAGCTGTTCTCAGGACGGGGCTGCCGCTGCTCGCATGCCAGTGGGGCTGGGGCTGAGAGGTGGGTTCTGCCCAGAAGTGCAGGCACGGGCGGGAGAGTCCTGGATGGCAGAAGACACTGGAGTGGGGCCTTTGCGGGTGGAAATGAAGATGTCCTGGAGAAGGGGCACCTCTGAGATCAGTGCGGATGGAGGTCGAAGGGCCAGGGCTGTCGTTAGAGAGGAAAACAGTCCCCAGGAACCCCTGGCTGAACCTGAGACACGAACCAACATTACCTACAAATCCTTCAAAGTTCAGGGTGGCTCTTTCCTGTTCTCACGTCTCAAAACATACAGCATAGTTCTAGATGAATAATAATAATGCTATGTTTACAGAAGTGTTTTCATTATACCTTTGTGGTCTCTGCATGTAGACCAATGTTATTAGATTACACTGGTATAACAGAATATGGGGCAACCATTATGATGATGCTGATGGTCACATGAAGTACACACTCTTTTCCGGGCATTACAGACCCTCTTCACAGAAATGAGAGGCCATGGCAACCTGTCTTGCTGGTGAGGGTGGCAGCAGCCCCCACTCACTGAGCCCTGGGGTGTAAGAGTTAACTGCATCATCTTCAGGACTCAGGAATCCTCATGAGAACCCTGCCAGCTTCACGTCTGGTCCTGACACGACAGAGGAGTGAGGGGCTGCCGTGACTCCCTGGCCGGGTCTACTGCTACCATCCTTGCTGCAACCACTATGCTTCAGGTCTCTGTTACTCAACACGTGCCTTGCCAACACCTAAAACAGGGCTCAGCCAAGTGGCTATGATACATGTGAGCTTTGTGAGGAGCCTGCTCCATAAAGACTCCATGCTGGGCTGCCATTCAGAATTACTCTGGGAAGAAAGTTATGGTTCAGGGTGTCCCTTACCGCCAGCGATCAAATCATCCAGGTTTAATTTTGCCAATCCCTGGTGGTCCCCAACATCAGAGGGGCTGGTGGTCGTTGATCCATACACAAGCTAGGAGGTAAGGAGGACCCTGGCCCCCTGACTGCCGCCCCCTGCACCACTGGAAGACCGGATGCTGGGCCTTCCCTTTCTCTCCAGGTGTGTGGGCTCGTGTGTCAGATGGTCTCCTGTTGGGGGGAACACTGGGTATTGCCCCCTGGGCAGCTCCTGCGAGGACCGATTCATCAGTGGTGTCAATGTCACCAAGACTGCTCTGTGTAAACCCAAAGAAGGCCCTCGGGTCAGATGAGATAATAAAGAGGATATTACTACAGAGATTCAGTGGGAATCAACTCAGTAAGAAATTAGGAAGAAAATAAACAGCCCTAATCATCAAGAGGCACCACAGCAGCTCTGCCCCCATGTTTTCTATCCCGTCAAGACCCCCGGTGACAAGGGGTATGCCTGGGCAGGAGGCTCGGCCGCCCTGGGTGAGTACAGGGCTGTCTGCACCTCCTTCCCCAATCGGGGAGCCTTTGTGTCAGTCCACTGGCTTTACTGAGTGCAGTGACACAGGGGACGGTGGCAGGGCTAATGGAAGACGAATGCATCTGACATTTGTAGAGCACCGTGGGGGGCCAGTGTTTCTACCCCGCCAGGAAATAAATGTGTGGTACTGTGTTTCTGATGAATACTGAGAGAAACAGTCCGAGGTTCAAATTTAACAGCACGGGGAAATGTCTTTTGAATCAGAAGATGAGAACCCAAGGGAGGTAGATTAACAACACAGCACAACATTTCACCAAGTAATAGGGACATATTTCCCCTTTATGGGACACTGCTCAGGGCAACATTTAATCTCTTGAGTTTAATGAACTTTTGAAACTACTCAATAAATACTCAAGGCCATGACAAGCACTGTCATAAGATAAATCCAGCCCTACTTCAATGGACTATGTCATTTTTGTTATTAAAAAAGGTTAATTTTAATATTCAAGGAACTCAGTTCTCTGGAAAATCACGTCAGGGCGTCGCGCGTTCTGTCCCGGTGGCGCCCCATGAGGTGCATACTGAGCAGCGTGGGGCTCCGAGCAGAATCGAGGGGGAGCCCCAGCTTCGGGGAGGCTGCATCCTGATGGCAAAACACTGACTTAGTAGAAGGATCTGCCTGGGGTTCCTGTCCCTCCCCAGTTCAGAGGGATCCTGTTGGGTCCAAGTTAAGGCCATTCACACTCCTCATTAAACAATGAAAGAGTCCCTGCTACCCTGTCACATGACCTAGTTCGCATCCTGCAGCAGGAGCTGCCCAACTAACACTTGGTTCTGCAAAGCTCTCTGGGCCTTTTTTCCACAGCCCCCACAATGCTGAAGCCTGTGCCCACCCTTGCTCTGGCATTTGAGCTCTAGAGCATGTCAGAAGTTCAGGCGGTTTCATCGCAAGCGAGGCCAGGGAAAGGCTGAGAAGCAGCCAGCTCTTCCCTATCCTGTGGTACCTCCATGCAGAGTCACTGGGGAGGTCTTTCTCCCAACCGCTCATCTTTGCCTTTCTGCAGAATGCAGGCAGAGGGAAGTGTGCCTGGCAGAAAAAAGTCCCAGAGCCTCACAGGCCCCTGGAGCTGCTGTCCCTCTTCCTGGCTCAGTGCACCCAGGGACATGCCTCGGGAAAGCTGCCTGACACCAGCAAATTGGAGGCAGGGCAGGTAATTAGGGACAGACAGTGTCCTCCCACTGTGATTTCTCGTCCACCGCAGGAGCACTGGTTCTCTGCTTTTCTACCTAAGGATCGTTCTGCTGACATTCCCCACGGGAGAAAAGAAGAGCTGTGGACCAACTGTCTTACTAACCAAGCACAGATATGCTGCAACCAGGAAACATCCCCACAGGAAGTAGAACCAGCGGGTATGAAACACAATCTTTGCTGTCTAAGAAGGAGCCTCTATTTAGATCATTGCTGAGCCACTTATGCCACACATGTAGAGTGGTGGGGACATGTGTCCAGCCCTGTCCCTTAGTCCAGTAAAGTGGTTCAGAGGGCGCAGGTGGCGAACATTCTCGTCTACTGCAGGAAGTGCCCCTGGCGAGCAGGTCACCCATGAAAACCAACTGTCCCCCCAACCGTTCTCCTGACACAAGGGTCAGATCAGATGTGTTTAGCTAGTCCGGACCCAGCCCAGCCCTGACGGCTTCCAGGCCCCTCAATACACCACTCAGCCCCTCTCCCTAAATGACGCTAATTCTGCCCACTTGAGTAAATTACTGCGTTCCTGAGCTCACTTGGCAGACCACAGGGTGGGCACATCTCAGGAATGTTCTCTAGAACAAATGTCCAAGTGCTCTGAGGCCTGAGGCAGTGTGCTGACCTTCAACCTGGCACCCCAAAATTCCCCAGGTAGGACAAAACTGAGCAGACAGGAGCAGTGTGCTGTGCTTAGGCTACGCCCCCCGCCACGGCACTGCCTCCTTTCCCCAGCTTGTATTAGTGAGCAGTATCTCTTTAATAAGTAATTTTTTAACTACAAAATTATTTCAGAGAATTTGGAAAGGTGATACAAAGAAAAGGGAGAAAATTACCTATGGCTACACGATCTCATTCAGGGTTTCCCAAACACGACGCTATGGGCACCCTATGACTGCACGATCTCAACTGGGATTTCCCAAACGCGGTGCTATGGGCACTGTATGACTGCATGACCTCAATCAGAGTTCCCCAGACATGGTGTCACGGGTACCCTATGACCGCACAATCTCAACTGGGGTTTCTCAAACTTGGCACCCTGGGTACCCTGTGACCGCACCATCTCAATCAGGGTTTCCCAAACATGGTGCTATGGGCACCCTATGACCGCATGATCTCAATCGAAGTTTCCCAAACACGGTGCCATGGGCGCTTGTGGGGGCTGCCTTGTGCACAGCAGGATGTCCAGCAGCACCCCCAGCCCCCACTCACCAGGTGCTGATTGTCCTCACCCCCTGTTGTGACAACAAAAAATGTCTCCACACATTGTCATGTGTTCCTGGCCCAGCTGAGAAGCATCGATCTACATAACAGCAATGAAGACACTGGGAGACGTTCTTCCATCTTTTCACCATCCTTTGTCAAATCCAATCATCCATTCATTTAACAAATATTTGAAGCACCTACTGTGTGCCAAGTATTGGAATTAGGTTTGAGAAATACTGTAGTGGTCAGGAAAGACTGCTCACCTTTACAAGGTGGCAAGATCTGTAACCATGGGGACAAACAGATGTTTAGGAGCTGTGCCAAGTGCCAAGAAGTGCCCAGCAGGACATGGACATGCTATGTGATAAGATAAAGAACATCTGGGTCTGGCCACCACATGATCGAGGTGGGAAAGCCAGGAATAAGCCACCAAAGGGCAAGAGGAGAGAGAAGGCAGAGCTCTGTACCCCTACCCCTTCCTGCCCCTCTGAATGCCACACAGGTGCACAGCTACACCCTGGGCCTGGGGACTGTGGGCTGACGGACTTCTGTCCATGGGCGAAATAGCCTCTAGCTATTTGCATTCTCAGAAAACAAAAACAAACAAACACCACCAAAACACCTTGATCAGTTTAGCCACACATAAAAGGAAGCTTTTAAAATATGTCCTTTGACTCAATGCTCCTCTTACTTAAAATATCTCCTAAGGATAGAAAAATTCAAATGTGAAAAGATTTAACTTCAAGGCTGTTTATCACAAAGCAGTCTATCATGTAAAATAATTGAAACAGAATACAAGGGCTTAGTTAAATATAGTATGTTATGCTCACACCACAGCATAATTGAAGTTACGTTTTAGATGTATTTTGTTTTCATGAAACAGCTCCAAGAGATGTTGTAAAATGAAAAAAAGCACACTATAAAAATATGACTCACATGTCTGCGCATATAGACACATATGCGTGTGGGTACACACACAAACCACACATGTGTAGCCAACATCTACCTGTTGCCTGTGATATCTTTAAAAATCAAGCTGTAGCACAATACAGACCACCCCCGAGGTGTTTTACGGAATAGAAGCATGGGCGGAAGCTCTGAATAACATGTAATACAGCCAGTGAAGACGGTGAGAGGATGCTAACCCTCATGTACTATCAGGAAGATGCAAATCAAAGAAGATCACAGTATCACCTGCACGCCTTTGAGGGCACAGACTTCAAAGTCCACCATGACCATGTCTGGGAGAAGTGGCTCACTGCACAGCGCAGCTGCGGCTGTAGGGGCAGAAACTGTGACCTTACTTTGGAGCCAATGAAGGGCAGTGGTATGTGGTCTACTCTTCCAGGGAAGGTAAAAAGTGAGACGGGGTTCAACCCCATGCCCCCCCAACTCCCACCCACCTCCACTCAGACAGCTCAGGCTGTCTCTGCTGAGGCAGGGCTCTGCTGAGGGCCAATAGCGGCACAGCCCTTTCCTGGGTGCCTGCAGAAATGCGGATCATGCGCATTCTAACTGCAAAGAAGCAGAGTGAGCCCCGCTGTCTCCACGCTACAGGATGGTAAACTGTGGACTTCAGTGTCTATCATATGGGGGTCAAAATGTTCACTTTATTAATCTTGCCAACACTGAATGCAAAACCGTAAGAGCCCCAAGTTATAGATACCCACTTATTACAATTTAAACAACCCAAACCAAAAACACAGATACCTTTTAGTTAAACACACAGATGTGCTAAAACTACATTAGAAGGCAAAGCAGGGGGCAGAGACAGTGAATCTGGGCGGTGGTGACCTGGGGTGGGGCCAGAGGAGGGTGGGGTGGGGAAGGAGTGGGAAGGATGGGAAAGGGTCTCGGGGGCAGGTGCGGGGCTTGTCTGGTGCTCTCATTGTGGGGAGGCTTCATGGTGGCCTCATTAAAAACACATTTATAAAAAAGAGGCTCGTATGGACCAACGA
This sequence comes from Cacajao melanocephalus, assembly GCA_963573385.1. Lineage (NCBI taxonomy): Eukaryota > Metazoa > Chordata > Mammalia > Primates > Pitheciidae > Cacajao > Cacajao melanocephalus. The sequence goes on from CAUYLG010066912.1 coordinate 53,911, forward strand.
CAAGAAGGAGCCACAAGACACTCAAACAGGGCACGGGTGTGTGATACACCTGAGCACCGGCTTAAACAGGACACGGACGTGTGATACACCTGAGTGCCGGCTCAAACAGGACACGGGTGTGTGATATACCTGAGTGTTGACTCAATCAGGACATGGGTGTATGTTTGCAAGTCTGTATGTGTGTGTCTGTGTGGCTAATGTGTGTATGTGTCTTTGTGTGTTTGTGTGGCTGTGTGTTTCTCTGTGTTTGTGTGGCTATATGTGTGCCTCTGTGTTTGTGTGGCTGTGTGTGCATATATGGATCTGTGTGTGGGTTTGTGTGTCTGCATGTGTGTATGTGTTTGTGCGGCTAAATGTGTGTGTATATGTGTCTCCCTCTGTGTATGTGTGGCTGTGTGTTTCTGTGTGTTTGTGTGGCTGTATGTGTGCCTTTGTGTGTATTTGTGTGGCTGTTTGTATATGTGGATCTGTGTGTGGGTTTGTGTCTGCATGTGTGTGTGTGTGTCTGCATGTGTGCATGTGTGTCTGTGTGTGTGTATGCATGCGTGTGTTTGTGTGTGACTGTGTGTGTGTATCACATTAATGGGTCAGAGGACAGATGAGTATCTTCTACCTTCCAGCCTCCTGAACTGCAGGATTTTCCTTTCTTCTAATTGTGAATATATTTTATTCGCATAATTTTTAAACAAAATTGCAAAATTTAAAAAGAATCCAACCCAGTAATGTAAACTCACCTCAGAGACATGGAAAATTGGTAACAGAACTATGGGGAGTTCCTCCCATGCGCAGCTCACACATCCCCACGTATGGACCCGGAGTGTGGTCTTGGGCCCATCCTGATGCCTCCTCCCCCAGGCCTTGGGGCACACCTGCCTCACCCTTCAGGTCCAACTTTGACCTCTCTCAGGAAGCTGCAGGGTCACCTCTCTCTCTATTTCCTGAAGGCACAAAATATCGAGGACAGCAACGGTTTGCCTGATGCTGTGCTGGGCACTGTGTGAGCGCTTTGGCAATACTCTCTTGCTTAACCCTGAAACAATCCCACGAGAAGACACCGTCACCCCCAGGGAACATAACACATTCAGAGATAAGAGAATCCACGTGCGGCTCTCCAGGAAGGGCAGGGTCAGGTAACCCAGCCTCTCTGACCTCCTGGTGCCAGACTGCCTCCATCTTCCCATCAAAGACCTCAAGGCCATACCCCGATCATCATTACACCAGAAGGAAAGAGCTCAAAACATGAGTTCAGGGCAGGCTGGGGGAAGGCAGAATGGAACCACTGGTGAGTAAGAAGGTGACCTAGACAGAAAGGTGGTTGGGAGGTCAGAATCCATTTATCCAACGTCTCCTGTCTAGAGGAGGGTGTCAGGGATTGCTGGGTGTCATCCTGGGCACCACTGTCAATATTGGGGAGGCCGTGCCTTTGGAGGAGACCTAGACATTTCCTTCCAGGAGTTGTGAGGCCAGGCACAGCACAGCTGTGGCTCAGGGAGGAGCACCCACAGGGGCGGAAGCTCTCGCCAGCAACGACGGGCAGTGGTATGGGGTCTACTCTTCCAGGAGACAAGAACAGTGAGACAGGGGTCAACTTCCACGCCCTCACCACTACTCAGACAGCTCAGGCTTCAAGGTACGGCTCTGCTCCAGGCTGATGGCTGCACAGCTGAGCACAGAGCCATGGGAGAAACATCCATGGGCATCCCCGTGAGCTAGGACAGCCATGGCTCCTCACTTCCTGCGGCTGAGCTCCATTCTGGTGCCAGGCATTAAATCCTTACCACGTGATACTTTAATCACAGCTGCAACCTACAGAGCAAATGCCAAGTGCAGAGATCCTGGGCACTCAGGGGCCTTTTGAGTCAATGACATCTGCGCTCAAGTTTAAAGGTGGAGAGGACAGGAGTACGGCTTCTCCTGTGAAGAGATGATGACTCCTCCCGTCGGTGGAAAAGGCATCTGTGCCAATCCTGAGCCTGCGAACCTGGTGTGTGGAGAAGCTACAGCCACCCGGATACAGCATGGACAGCAACAGAAGGTAAAGGGAGGGGAGGCAGGAGAGCAGAAACCAGTCCCAGCAGAGGAGGCCAGTCTTGCACCTGGCAATACGGTGGGGCAGGAATTTGAACCAATGCAGGCAGGAACAGCTAAGCATGCTGCATTAAGGCGAAGATGAGCTGATCAGAAAGGAAGAGTTCAAGAGTTCACGAGACCGCAACCCAAGGAGCAGTGAGGATTCAGTCACTGACACAATGGATTCAGCTGCTCGTGTCCGGGGGATCTGCCAACCTCCTGATCTGAGTGTTCATCTCACGGTCTTGGAAGGGAAGGGAAGGAGCTGGTTGTGGGGTCAGAAGACAAAGTCCAGGATCCATTCAGGTGGACAGTCTCATAGGGGACAGATCCCAGAATGCTGCCACTTCAAAGCATGCATACTTGGTATAAGGGGTATAAGGTTAAACCCTAGCCCCCTCCTTATGTCACTTCCAGAGGCTTTAGGGAAGGTGGCTCAGTGGCTGACAAGGGCAGGATTACTGTTCTGAGAGCACGCAGGCCACATTCACTGCACCTAGATGGTGCTGACAGAACCCCAAACTCAGTTTAAAGGGCTTCCAAACTGACAATGCCCCTAGGGCCTGGCAATCGCCAATGGAAAACCTCTCTGGAGACACACATCCCGATCGTAGGAAGATTCTCACCAGTGATATCCCATGGCAAACGAGTAGCTCCCAGTTAGATATAACTACGCTATGAGCTAGAACAAGAAGAAACCTCAGACGATAAAATCAGAACTGTCAACATCAGGAATGAGAGGCATCAGACTTGGAGTCTGAAATACCTATGCTTATGTTTAAAGAGATTTGTTTAATGTGCTAGAAAATAATTGCAGAGAATAGAAAAGTGTTAAAAAAAGATGCTGAAAATTAACAAAAGAGAACCCCCAGAAGTGAAAAATATGGAATTTATAATTTAAAACTTACTGGGTAAGATTAGTAGCTGAGCTGACACTGCTGATGAGAGAATTGGTGAACTGGAAGGCAGGTCAGAAGAAACTATTTAGAATGTGCTACAGAGAGGCTAAGGGATTAGAAAGAAAAGGGTAGAAGGCACAGTGGGTGGGATGAGAAGTGGTGAGACATTAGGGCATATGTTCAGAAAAGGCTGGTTTGCAGGACAAACCACAACCCCCAGGTCACCTCCCAGCTTCCAGATGGACAGCAGCACAGCAAATGCCAGACCACATTGTAAAAGCACTGCCCTCGTCCCTCCTGTCAGGGCTGGAATAAGAGCCAGCTCTTTAGCACCCCCAGTGGTGCTACTCTCAGGGAGAGTGACCTGGGTTCCATGCACTGTGGGGAGACCCTGTCTCTCTGCACCATTCCCTCTGGTGTGATTCCCAATATCCCCTCCTGTGATGGTTAATACTGAGTGTCAACCTGGTTGGATTGAAGGATACAAAGAATTTACCATGGGCGTGTCTGTGGGGGTGCTGCCAAAGGAGACTGACATTTGAGTCAGTGGGCTGGGAAAGGCAGAACCACCCTTAATCTGGGTGGGCACCATTTAATCAGCTGGCAGCACAGCTAGAATATAAGCAGGCAGAAAAATGTGAGAAGAGAGACTGGCCTCGCCTCCCCATCTACATCGTTCTCCTGTGCTGGATGCTTCCTACCCTCGAACATCAGATTCCAAGTTCTTCAGTTTTGGGACCCAGACTGGCTCTCCCTGCTCCTCAGCCTGCAGATGGCCTAGTGTGGGACCTCGTAATTGTGTGAGTTAATACTTAATAAACTCCCCTTTATATATATATGTGTGTGTGTGTATATACATATATGTGTGTGTGTGTGTACACACACACACACATATATATTCCATTAGTTCTGTCCCTCTAGAGAAGTATGACTAATACACTCCCCCACCATGATATTATTCACTGATTGGTTTTTCTGTCTGTGTAAGGATTGACTTGTGTCCCCCCACCCTTTGCAAAGAATATGTCTCTATCCTAACCCTGGTTACCTGGATGTGTGAGCTTCTTTGGAAAAAATGGTCTCTGCAGATGTAATTACATAAGGATCTGGGATGAGGTCATTCTGGACTTAGGGTGGGCTCTGACTCCCTGGCACTGAGTATTTCTGATAAGAGTTGTCCTCTCAAGAAGGGAGAAGGTCATGGAGGAGAGTCATGTGAAGACAGAGGCAGAGCCTGGAGTGACACGGCCACCAAGGCTGGAAGAGGTAAGGCAGGGGACTCCCCTGAAGATTCAGAGGGAACATGGCCCTGCTCGTACCTGCATTTCAGACTTCTGGTCTCCAGAACTGTGAAAAAATAAATCCCTGTGGTTTTAGGCTCCCTAGTTTGTAGTAATTTGTCATGACAGCCCTGGGAAGCCAATGGAAGCTGTCACTTCCACTGCCTTTTCAGGAGGGCCCATGGCAGAGACATCAGGAACACCTGCTGGCGGAAGACCACTCCCAGGGATCCCCCACACCAGGGTCTTCTGTGTGCTTGTTCACCTGCCTTTCCTCTCAGTGTAAGGATCGCTCACCCTTCTCTTCATCTTGTTGAATAAATGACCCCTTCCTCCCACTGCCCAGCTTTCCGTAAGAAGTCAGAGCTGCTGAGTTTGAGCATTCCATTAGGCGGTCAGGCAGTCAACAGGCATCAGGTAAGCTTTGTTTGTAGTTCTCATTTCCTATTTGTACATTTAAGCCTCTAGTTAAATGTAACATGATGCCAGAGGTATCAGATATCTTTCCATTAGACATTTCTGCTCATAACAGTGATCTTTTTATTTATAATTTTTTTTGAGACAGAGTTTTGTTCTTGTTGCCCAGGCTGGAGTGCAGTGGTGTGGTCTCAGCTCACTTCAACCTCCACCTGCTGGGTTCAAGCGATTCTCCTGCCTCAGCTTCCCAAGTAGCAGTAGCTAGGATTACAGGTACCCACCACTGCACCTGGCTAAATTTTTGTATTTTTAGTGGAGACAGGGTTTCACCATGTTGGCCAGGCTGGTCTCGAACTTCTGACCTCAGGTGATCCACCTGCCTTGGCCTCCCAAAATGCTAGGATTACAGGTGTGAGTCACTGTGCCTGGCCAACAGTGATCTTTTTAATTGGTTTTCTGAAAGGTGTCATCTGATTAAAGTGTTTATCTGATAGTAGATTATGCAAAGGCCAGCTTGGGGTGGGAAAGTGAGTAACTGATATTCCTTAGGTGGGTGGGTTAACTGATGGCTCAAATCTTCCCAGAGGGGAATTCTGTGGACTGCCCCGTGGATTTGGAGCAGCATTCCACAGCAACGTGTGCAGTTTTTGTTGGGCTTCAAGGTGTCCTGAGAAAGCATAAGCCCTGCAGGGATGGGGACAGGGTCACATGTGCTTTCCTCGTTTCATTTGTCCTCTTCTAAAACTGAAAAAAATAAAAAAACCCGCCTTGCTAAGTGGATGTTTTTGTTTATCGTAAACTGCCAGGTTATGTGCAATGAACTAATTATTTCTGCACAGGCTAAGACAAGCCCAAAATAGCTGTCTACGATTTTCTGCACTCACTTTCTCCCAAAGAACTTACTTTTCTCCCTTACATTTCAGAACTTGAGTCCCTGATTGGGTGCTGGTGATATCATCTATAGAAATAAGCAGCAACCTCTGTCAAGAGTCAGTCACAAACATCCTGGTGGCCTTTCCAGGCAGGACACTTCTTTGGAAGACACATTACGGAGCGCAGGTACCCCCAGCCTCATTTGAGATCACTACTCCACACGGGTTAGCAGAGCTGGTCACTTCTCCTTCTCCCTTCCTCCCAAATTTAAAATGCGCTGTACTGTGACCAGCTAACCTTCCGTCGCAAAACAACTCTGAATTTCCATCTGCCGAATTCAGGCAGTGACTATGTCATGCTGTGTTAGCTTGTAGTTTTCAAATATTTGCTAGAGGATAAAGGATGATACTCAGTATTTTTATATCATCTAAATTTCCCCACATCTTCCCCTGCTAAGGGTATTTCTGATGACATCTTGAGCAGATGCAGGAGAAATAATTCAGATACAATAGAGCACAGATGACATATTTCTTTGTAGAACCTCAAACCTTTCATTTGCGGAAGCTGCAATGAGCCCCACACCCTCTTTTAGCATCTGAAAGATCTCTAAGTTGTAGCAACCATGCGGGCTGCCATATTGAGCCATTTAACAGTTCATATGGTCTTTAAAATGCATTTCGTGTGACAGTGGGTCTGCGTTTGCGAATGACAGTTTTTTATTAGAACTGCCTTCCATCCTCCTGAAGGATATTATCTTCCCATCATTGCAAATTGCTAGCATCTTTGATGGATCGAGGGAGGGGCGAAAGCAGGTGGCAGGAGGCAGAGGGGGTTTGTAGGATAGCGCTGTTGGTGGAGGTGCTGTGGAAGGGAAAGCCTGTGATGTCAGAGTTCACGCAAACCGCATCACTCATCTATCTGTCCACGGATATGGATACACAGAGATTATCACAACTCTATCAGGCCTTGGCCCAGAACTGGGAAAAATGAGGATGAGTGTGGAGTGTGATTTATCTGTGAACAATGTCCACTCAACCATTGAGGCAGTCATAAAGGTATTAATTTACCTGCAAACATTAAAATGCGTACAAATAAAATGGATTTTTTTTAACAGTTCAGTGTGGCATAACTTTAATGCAGTACATTAAAATCATTCATTACAATGAATAAAGAGCTTAATGAGATTTGAAGCATTGAGCAGTCTCCCCTAAACGTCTGATGAAGTGAAGCAAGCAGTGGCTGTCACTGAGCATAAATTATGCAAAATAATGTGCTCAATACCATCTCTCCCTGTGCATCCTTGCTTTTGTTGAATATTCAAAGGGACAGCTTCCCAGGACAATATCAAATTAGTCTTTGTAAGAAAAAAGTCTGCAACAAAATTATCCACACAATCCTTATCGGCATAACTCTCCACTTTAAACCAAGCCCAATGATTGTCTGATATTTTCTTTGAATGATTTGTCTCTGCTCTAAGCAATGCTATTCCCTATTTTTGAGTCATGTTTCTTTTGGTTTAACATTCCTGGAGTTGACACTTCACCTCTAAAACTTGCAGCGAGAATTTAAACAAAGAACATTTGAGCACAGGAACCTTGAGTAGAGCTGCTTAAACCGTGGGAACAGGAAAGAATGTCCTGGCAAATTTTCTACCGCCCCTTAGAAAAATTCTTAACCGAATCAGTGCATTTAAATGAAGCATTTCAATAACCTCCCTCCCCTCCATTTGTGGATTTCACAAAGTGAGATGTTTATGCCAGACAGTGGGGGTGGGGCGGAGGATTTAAAGACCAATGCCAAAAGCCCCACAGGCCACCTCCCTGCAGCCACTGGCTCAGGAAGATGAGGTTCTGAATTTGCTTAATGACCTTCAGGATTTCCCTACACAGATTCAGATGTTGGATTGACTTCAATAACTGTACACATCACGGCTCTAACTATTCCATCCTGCTTGGTATTTACAGTGAGAAGTCAAGGATGACTCTGCATGGTTGCCTGTCAATTAAGGGGACACCATGCTGCTGTTACCCCATTAGTGACTGTGAGAGCAGAGCATTCCCAAGACCCCACTGAGACCCAGCGTCCACAGCCAAGGCACTTACTCCAAAACCACGTGCATCCTCTGTATCTCATCTTCAGACCCTTCCAAGGAGCAGATCTTGAAATGGATTGCGTTTCTGTACCCTGCAGTAAATCTATTAAGAGGAATAACACTTAAACCACTTGTCAGATAGGCACGCGCCCAGTTTCATTCATACACTCTCATTTAATTTTCCCAACCACCTACCCGGCATTCTCACGCTCCCTTTTGCAGACGTGGAAAACAGAAACCTTGGGCTCAGAATGCTTGCAAACTTGCTTAAAGCCAAACAGCTAGGAAAGGAGGGTCTCTCTGACTTACAGCTGATCCCTCAGTAAAAAACCAATGCCTGAAATCTGTGGACTGGCCTCATGTCGACATCTTGGTTGTGAGGACATCACCCTACAGTTAACTGAAGGCTGCCATTGAGGCATTGAGTGAAGGGACCTTTCTGGGCTACCTTCACAACTTCCCTGTGAATCTAGAAAGACTTCCAAGAACAGTTTTAAAACTTATGCTAGACCACCTTCTACATGGAGTGAGTTGACTGATGGCCAAAACACATCCACGTCAATCCCTGGCACCTAAGATGCCATCTTACTTGGAGAAAGGGCATTTATAGGCAGATGTGATTAGTAATGCTGAGATAAAGAAATCATTCTGGGTCATCTGATTGGGCCTGAAACCCAGTGACAGGTGTCCCTAGGAAAGACACAAAGTGAGAGACACACAGATGAGAGGAGAAGGTCGCAGGAAGACAGAGACAGAGACTAGAGTGACGTGGTCACAAGCCAAGGAAAGCCAGAGATGACAGGAGGTGGAGGGGCCCAGGGAGGGAGCGAGCATGGTCCTGCCCACACTTGGATTTTGGATTTCAGGTCCCAGAACTGGGAGACACACATTTCTGTTGTTTTAAGTCACCTAGTTTGTGCTAACTGGTGAAAGCAGCCCCGGGAAGCTCACACACTATACTTCCAAAGTTTTCAAGGGAAAAAAACCATATCACAAAACAGAGAGTTTTGCTCTGCCCCCCTGGCTACAGTGCAGCGGCACGATCATGGCTCACTGCAGCCTCGCCCTTCTGAGCTCAAGCAGCCCTCCCACTTCAGCCTGCCGAGTAGCTGGGACTACAGGCATGCACCACCATGCCCAGCTTATTTTTTTACTTTTTGGAGAGATGGGGATCTCGCCAAGTTGCCTAGGCTGCTCTCGAACTCCTGAGTTCAAGGGATCACCCACCTCGGCCTCTAAAAGTGTTGGAATTACAGGTGTGGGCCACCAGGCCCAGCCTCCCAGTGACATCTTTAGAACCATGTTTCCTAAATCATTTATCCAGATCAAGTGACTCAACATCATGGGACATGAAGGGGTGTGTGAACTAATTCCCCACTCCTGGCCAGGGCTGCATGGGCCTCCTTTCTGCTACAGAGAACACAGGCCTTAGACCTTCTAAGGACAAGGGACAGGCCAGCAGACCGCCCTAAGGAGTCCAGATGGGAAACAGATGGAATGGACCTTTTACATAGCACTGAAGGATTGCTTGGAGCCAGCAGTTATGACACATTAATGGCCAGAGACTTCTGGTTTTGAAAGGGATGTTCTTTCTGGGGATCCAGTTCATGTTCTTCAGACAAAGTTAGCGATGTTACCGTTGTTTGAAAGCTAAAGCAACTCATGGAGTGCAGACAAGCAGCATGTAATGGTTTGTTTCATTGCACAAGGGCACCTGAAGGTCACCTTAACCACACACACAGCCTCCTCCTTACACAAGTGCACATGGGGATGTCCTGGTGTTAGAGGGTTTTGCACTCGGGAAAGGCACCAGGGAGGTGGAGAGAGGATGAGGGAAACGGGGCAACCAGGAGGCGGGGCTGGCAGAGCCCTGTACCACCCAACTCAACTGTCTGATGGGCACTTAGGCATGGAACGGGAATCCTCTGGATTTGTTAGGGCCCAGGAGTCCCGGCCTGTGTTATCTAAATGATGCTGTGACAGAGCGCAACAGGGCCACCACTCCTCACTGGAGCGCCCCACGTGCCTCCATGCCAGTTCCGCAAACTCCAAGTCTCCTCTCTTTTAGATGGAGCCGCAAAGTCTTCAATAATTGCAGAACCCTGCTTGCAAAATATGTCACTCGGCTGTCCCTTCCAAATCGCCAGTTACCTTGGCAACGCAGGCTTGAAGGACAGCAGCCGCCCTCATGTGTTGGTGGTGGGTGCGTGTCTGTATTTTGATCATCCTATAGCTTCCAGCTTGCCTAACTAGCGCTCACTGGTTGAGATGAAAGAGATGGCCCCAAAGACATGCAAAGCAGGCTTCTGACTCAGGAACTAGGCCCGTCTGTGTCAGAACCACCTAGACGGCTGTCAGATCAGGGCATTTGCCACAGGGAAGTGCCAGGGAGGAGAGGCGGCATAGGTGGTGCCTCCCGCTGCCAGTGATCTTGGCCGCCCGCCATTCACCTGCGTCTCTGAGCCTGTGTCCCTTACCTGTAGCATGGGAATGTCAGCACCCACCTCCCAGGTCTTGCCTGGGGGTCTGTGCTGAGACAGATGGGAAGAACAGGGGCAGCCACATAGAAGGATCCACAGGAGGGAACCACTCCGACCACACGCCATGGGGGAGAACACACAGGAAGAGGCATTATGGCCTAGACCAGCCTTTTCTCCATGGCTGATCTGAACTCTGCCTGGAGTAAGAGCCCTTCCACCACCAGAAGGCCCCAAGCCTGTGCCTCTACCCCAGCTTCCTTACCGTGCCCTTCTCAGTCCCTGCTCCAGGTTCCCCTGCCCCGCTTCTGTGGCATTTTCATTTCTCCAACTTGAGGAAACTGTCTCACCGTCTCCCTTCTCAGGCCTGGCTAGAGCCTGGCTTTCTCCAAGAAGATAGCTCCGGCTCCTCCTGCCCTCCTTCCCCTGGGATCTTTCCCAACGGCACTTACATCCCACACAGCCAAATTCCAGGTGCTTTTGTGGCCAGTCTCAGGGTTTCAATGCTCCTTTTATCAGCACCCGTAGGGCAGAGACAAAGCACATCACCACTACCACTACCACTATCAACGCCACGAATGCCACCACTGGCATTGGCACCACCACCACATGCACACAATTGGCAACACTGGCAACACCATCACCATCTTGAGCATATTTACCACCAGCACCACCTTCATCACCACCACTCCACCATCATCACCACCACCACCACCAAGACCATCACACTACCATCAACAAGTAACACCTTCACCACCAGTGCTATGACCACCATTCCACCATCATCACTACCATCACCAAGACCATCACACTGCCATCAACAAACCACACCATCATCACCATCACCAAGACCATCACACTGCCATCAACAAACCACACCAACCTCATCATCACCAAGACCATCACACTGCCATCAACAAACCACACCAACCTCATCATCACCAAGACCATCACACTGCCATCAACAAACCACACCATCATCACCATCACCACCAAGGCCATCACACTAGCAGCAACAAACCACACTATCATCACCACCACCAAGACCATGACACTGCCATCAACAAGCCACTCTATCACCACCAATGCTATGATCACCACCAGTACCACCATCATCACCACCACCACCAAGACCATCACACTACCATCAACAAATAACACCTTCACCACCAGTGCTATGACCACCATTCCACCATCATCACTACCACCACCAAGACCATCACACCGCCATCAACAAACCACACCATCATCGCCATCACCACCAAGGCCATCACACTAGCAGCAACAAACCACACTATCATCACCACCACCAAGATCATGACGCTACCATCAACAAGCCACTCCATCACCACCAATGCTATGATCACCACCAGTACCACCATCATCACCACCAAGACCACCATCACCAACACCTCCACCATCATCACCATCATCACCATCATCTCCACAACCCAACCATCACAATCATCACCATTCATCACATTCATCACCAGCTCCACACCGTCACCATCATCAGCACCATCAGCCCTTCTACTGCCACCCAACATTACTAAGCACTGAGCAGGTACCATGCACTCTTCTAAGCATCACTCCCGTGTTGACAAAAAGAGTCAAACTCTGTGAAATATTTGAAGAAATTTATTCTGAGCCAAATATGAGTGACCCTGGCCCATGACACAGCCCTCAGGAGATCATGGGCCCAAGGTGGTCAGGGTGCAGCTTGGTTTTATACACTTTAGGGAGACATGAGACTACAATAGAATACCTTTAAGACACACATTGGTTTGGTCCAGAAATGTGGCACAACTTGAAGGAAGGGGGTACTTCCAGGTTAGAGGTAGATTTAAACATTTTCTTATTGGCAATTGGTTGGAAGAGTTATCAATAGAAGGCATGTCTGGGTCGCAAGAGGAGGTTATGGAGACCAAAGCTGTATCATTCAAATGCAGCCTCCAGGCAGCATGCTTTCCAGGAAATAGGTCATGACTGTTTCTTCTCAGACTTAAGGTCTATGTTGACGTTCATGCCAGCGAGGTGTCATGAGGCATGTCCCACCCCCATTTCCCATCATGGCCTGAACCCGTCTTTCAGCTTAAATTCCAGCGAGCCCTGGCCTTGGAGAAAGTCCATTCAGATGATTGGGGGGTGCTCAGAACATTGCTTTTGGTTTATACTTGTGACAACTGTGTGAGATCGGTGCTACGGTCATCCCATCTCACAACTGAGGACACTGTGGTCCAGGTACCTTAAATCACTTTCCCGAGGCCACGGAGGAAGTGAGTGGAGCACCAGGACCTGGGGTGGGGCAGTCTGCAAGCAGAGTCACCCCTCCCAGACCCTCTTGGAACTTCCTGGTAACTCCCAGGACATGGCACGATGGGGTAACCTAGTCACCCTCAAACTGCAATTTTCTGCTGGGGGCATCGTCTTCTCTGCAAAGCCTTCCCTGAGTTCTGTGCATAGGGGCGACCCCTGGTCCAGCATCACACATCTCCTCCATATCACGCTGCGTGGAACTCACCTTTCCCACATGCCTCTCCCCTTTTAGATGGCAAGCTCCTCAGGGAGGGGTCGCAGGTGCTTCTGCTAACCTGCAGGCCCCAGATCAGTGCCAGGTTTGTGGCAGTGCTTGACAGATGTTTAAAAACTTGGGGTCCCTGGGCCGGCATGTTGGCTCACACCTGTAATCCCAGCACTTTGGGAGGCTGAGGAGGGCAGATTACCTGAGGTCGGGAGTTCGAGACCAGTCTGACCAACATGAAGAAACCCCGTCTCTGCTAAAAATACAAAATTAGCTGGGCATGGTGGTGCATGTCTGTAGTCCCAGTTACTCGGGAGGCTGGGGCAGAAGAATTGCTTGAACCCGGGAGGTGGACGTTGTGGTAAGCCAAGATTGCACCACTGCACTCCAGCCTGGGCAACAAGAATGAAACTCTGTCTAAAAAAAAAAAAAAAAACAAAAAACCTTGGGGCCTATGCTCTGTCCTCATCATGCAGGAGCTCCGCAAGATCTGTGTCTCTAAACCCTCCACCCCAACTGCGTGCACTGCCAGCCACACCCCACCTCCAGAGAATACCACTGCCCCACGAATTCCACATCTGTCCCCATCCCCATCACTTTCTGAAGAGAACAGGCGTATCCGTATGTTTACTGTGACTAAGTCCAGAGTTTATACAGACACACACATATGTCTATTTCTTCAAGCTGCTGCACATTTAATAAATCACACTTAGCATTATGTTGCCCTGGATGTGTTCAAATCACTTTCCAACCCATTCAACAGCCAACCCACATGGCAACCGGGGTCCGCAATAACATAGCGAGTTATTGTGATTCCTCAGTGGACAAAACAGTCCCAAATATCCCACATGATCAGCCCAAGGTCAGCTGGCAATTCAAGTCTAAGTCTGGTAATCAGAACGCATATTCCCCAGGTTCTAATCCCGTTTTGCTGGGAGGGCGGCTGCAGCAAGGAATTTCCAGTTTTGTCTGCTGCTTTTTCCCCATTAAGTCCAAATGGTCCTGTGAGCCCCAGAATGACATTCATTATAAGAAATGTAAGGGGAGAATCTCCAGCACATTATCTTCAAAGAACAAAGAATATCATTGCTGTTTTTAGAACAATAAAGGGGCCTTTGAATCCGCCTTCAACAATCCAGAACGAGTGGCTAAAGGGCATAGCCTGTTTCACTCACTGGGTGCAAACCCTCCTGCTGCCTGGTCCCTGGCTCTCCCTGGGATACAAACCCTCCTGCTTGCTGACCCCTGGCTCTCCCCAGGGTACAAACCCTCCTGCTCTCTGGTCCCTGGCTTTCACCACAGTGCGAACCCTCCTGCTGGCTGACCCCTGGCTCTCCCTGGAGCTGGGGCCTGTTCTGGGCCCCAATGTCCTCACCAAGGGGAGCTGCCTGGTGCTGACAGCCCTGGGCATAGTACACAGGTCACCGTTCCAGGCCACGGGGTGGGCAGGACGCACACCTGGGTGTTGGGACCTGGGTGTGAATGTTAGCCATGCAGAGGACATGCCCAGCTGAGGGACAGCTGCTGCCCTGATCCAGTCACAGGGTACTGCAGGAATGCTGGCCTTGGAAGCCAAAATCCTCCAATTATCTAGAAAATGAGCCAGGAATCAGGATTTTTATAAAAAGTACTTTTTATAAAAGTGTTAACATCTAAACGAAATAAAAAATCTGAAGCACTGTGTGAAATGCATGCAGGGACACGGAGGACAGTGGGCCGGGGCTGTGTGGTCACGCCTGCTGCCTATGCAAGGCTCCGCCTGTTGAATCTCATTCCTAGGAACCTCCAGGATGCTTTTTGGCCTTCCCTGTAGATGTGGGAAAAACTGTCTAGCTTGGGAAGTGTGTTCTGCTGCTAGGAGGTGGCCATTCCTCCCAGACGGGTGGGAACCTGAGAAGCTGTGCTCCTGATCTGCAGCAAAACTGAGGCCTCGCGGGCACGTGGGTGGGGGCTGGGGAGGGTTGGCTCCAGGTCTGGATCTCAGGGGATGTCAGGGTAACCAAGAACAGGAGCCATGTCAGGGGGACCAAGATCTCTGCAGCCACCCAAGTCCACCACAGCTTTGAGGGGACCCAGGAGTGACTCAGAGGTCCAGCAGGGCTCAGGCTGTTCCTGGATGCCACCCCCTACTGAAAGATGAATCTGCAATGTTCAGTTCCCATGGAGCCCCTGTCGTGCATCTGCAAAGAGAGCAATGGCAGCCAGAAGAGTCCGAAGTCCAGCCGCCCGGCGGGCAGCGCTGTGTGGAGGAGGAGGCCAAGCCTGTGTGGGGCACACACAGGAGAGTCCTGCTTTCTTCTGATGTTAATGCTGGGCGGGAGGGCTGGGTAGCTGGTCCCACTGCAGCTGCCTCTGTGCCTGCGTGGGACAGACACATGGGCCAGGTCACTGCTGCATGATTCCCAGTAGGAGCCAACCCATGAACAAGGGCTGGGTCATCAGAAAGACACAGCATGTGGCTTTTGGGAGAACACAGGGCATCCACACAGGTCACGTGCTTCACTCTGGGGCCAAAGCACCCAGCAGAGACTGGCTTCTCATCTATCCAAGGAAGGAGAGACCTGGGTGACCAACCTGGAACAAAAGTATGGAACCCAAACACGGAAGTGCGATTCCACACTGTGGAGAGTCATTTAAAGAAGGGGCCCTGTCCCTGTGGTGTGCACACATTTACAAACACATGCTGCCTGCCTGTGACCCGATCAAACATCACTTCTGAGTCACCTCCATGAGATGGGGCTTGGTATGTGGAGCCCAAATGACCATCACAAACTCTTGGTTAGGGGCAATGGGCAGGGTGTGCGGGTGGGGGTTAGATCATGCAGGAAAAGATTTCAGATTCAAAAATCTGCCTTCAAGATGTGCACCGGCACACTCCCCGTTCTGGCCTCATGCCTTCGCCTTCCACACGGCCCAGCCCAGGGCTGCTCTGCGCGTGACGAGGTCCCCACAGGAGCCCCATGGCCTCTGTCTTCCAGACGCCAGCACCCAGTGACAAAGCTGGTAACACACACAGGCCTTGGCAGGGGGCTCGGGGGCTCGCAGCGGAGGCTGGCCCGGTCCTCCTGGGGAAAGGGTCGTTCAAATGTGGAATGAGCTGAAAGGCTGAGAAGCCACAGGAAGAAAAACAAGGTGTTTGGGGAATAACCAGATGGTCCGCCTATATGACGGCTGGTTGAAGGCTTTTCCTCATGGCACTGAGAGCTGGCAGGTGAAAACATGTCTGCAGTGTCTCCTGCTTCTTACCTTGGGAGACAAGCCGTGTGTATTGAGATATTCAATGTCCACTGGACACCAATGGCTGTACCAGGAAGGGTCTGCTTCACCCAGCCTGGCCACAGAGCCCAAAGGGGGTCTGCCTGGGGCACGCTGCCAGAGGGCAAATGGCCCTGCAGGTGCCCACCTCTCCCCATTTCCCACCTTCCTGGCTGCACTGCCACCAGCACTGCACAGTCTGGGGCCAAACCAGTCCCAGCCACTCTAGACTCTGCCTTCTGCAGGGCTGGGAGCGCCCGGCCGCAATCAGATTACACGCTCCAGCACCCAGCCTGCTCACTCCAAACAGAACCAATCCATTCATTAACACCAAGGCCAATTAAAAAGTAGGCATGCTCCCAAATAAAAAATCCCCCAGCCTGCGCGCTCCCACCCCGTTCCCAGGAAGCCTCTCCAAGCGACCCTTGCCCAGAGCTCTGTGGCTTCTCAGGACAAATGGCGTGAAGGAAGGGGAGGGAGAAAGGACAAAGAGCCAGCACCATTCCGCTCCTCGCAGTGACAGAAGGCTTGTTCATCAGTGAGCTGGAGCCTGCACAACTTTAATTTCGCATTAAGTCCCAACTCAGCTCTCACCATCCCAAGTTTTATATAGTCATTTGTGTACTCTCATTAAAAAGCTTAATATCCAAGTGACAGGGGAGAAAAATTGCTTTCTCATTACAGTCTCTGTAAAAACAATATTGTAAAAATTTACCATTGAGTTATTTACAAAGGAAAAGATGTAATCAGTGTTTAAATGCTTGCTGGAATGATACGTCTTCCCTTAATGCAGTTATGTCAAAAGCCCTTCCGGGCAGTGCCAGCTTGAATCCTTTTCCAGTTCAATCCTTAGAAGCAACTGATGCTCCCTGTCCTTAGAGGAGGAAAGCCCTGGAGTTGGTGGGAATAGTGACCACCACTCGCATAGCAGCATGGACAGAGGGAGGAGGCCGTGGTGGGGAGGTGCAAACCCCCCTGCAGGCCCAGGCTCAGGGACCATCCAGTTCCTCTCCTGTGCATCACCTGTACCACCCTCCTCTGCATTGATCCCAGAGAGCACCGAGAAGTCCAACCCAGCACTCCACCTTCACAGGCAATCACCACCCCCAGGGCCAGCCAGGAGATCAGCGTGAAAGAACAGGGCCCTCCTTGACCTGGCCCCTCCCCATGCACACCTTGCCAGGACCACCCACCCTCTGGGCAGGCCTCCACCAGCTGCCAGCTAAAAGCAGGGCCTCCCTTCCCCCAACCCCAGGCAGTTCTCTGACCAGCAGTAGACACAGGATGCAGCCCTGGCAGGCCAGGCTGGGGCCCTGCCCCGCTTAGAAACCTTCCCGTGAGGTCCGGAAACACCAGAATACAACCCCGCTCCTATCCCGTGGTCTGCAAGGCCCTATGTGCCCTGCTTCCCACTTCTCCTGTCCCCAGGATGCTGGCATCTTTGCATCCCCAGGACTCTGCAAAGTCCTTCCCTGCTGAGGGCACCTCACTCTCTTCCCTCTGATTTGGTGTGGCCGGGCACCTTCTCCTCTTTCATGATGCAAATGGTGCCTCTGCAGGGGTCTTCTGCGACCCCCTTGTCTGAAGCATTCCCTGGGCCCTGTCCCTTTCTGTTTGTCATTGCTGACTTTTTTTTTTGGTTGGTTTGAACTTCTATTTTAATAGAATTTCAGACTTACAGAAAGTTGCATGAAGAGGACACATAATCCCCGTAATTCCTTCATGCAGATTTTGTTAACCCCACTAGATTCACCTCCAACACATCCCTCCCTGTGCATCTTCTAAAAACACCGGCATCTTCTTAACCTGCACATAGTACACACAGCCAGATGCGACACTGTCTTCTCATCCCAGGCCTGACCCAGGTTCTGATTACTGTCCAACAATGTCTTTTAACAAAAGACAATCCTGGGCCAGGGCTCAGCTGTTGTTTTGACAGGAGTTTTCTTTAATCTGGACTTTAATCAGCCTGTATGTTTCGTGAAAATGGCATTTTTGAAGACAGTAGACAATGAACTAGAGAATGCTCCTCAGTTTGGGTTTGTCTGATGTTTTCTTATAATTAGATTTGGGATTTTCCAGGATATCATAAAAATAACACTGTGTCCTTCTCAGTGGATTGTGTCAAGAATCAGTGATACTGATTTGTTCAGTTACCAGGGATATTAACTTTGGTTACTTCATTAAGGAGTGTTTTAGTCCCCTTGGGTTGCCAGAACAAAATACCACACCGGTCAGGCACGGTGGCTCACGCCTACAATCCCAGCACTGTGGGAGGCTGAGGCAGGCAGATCACTTGAGGCCAGAAGTTCAAGACCAGCCTGGGCAACACAGTGGAACTCTGTCTCTACTAAAAACACAAAAATTAGCCTGGAATGGTGGCGCAGGCCTGTATTCCCAGCTACTTGGGAGGCTGAGGCAGGAGAATCAGTTGAACTCAGGAGGTGGAGGTTGCAGTGAGACTCTGTCTCAAAAAAAAAAAAAAAAAAAAAAAAACACAACAACAACAACAACAAAAATCATGCCTTGGGTAGCTTATAAACAATAGCAATCCATTGTTCACGGTTCTGGAGGCTGGGAAGTCCAAGATCAAGGTGCCACAGATTCAGTGTCTGCTGTGCACAGCTTCCTGGTCCTCACCTGATGGAGGGGGTGAGGGTTCTTTCTGGAACCTCCTTTCTAAGTGCACTGATCCCATTCCTGACCTCATGGTCAAATCACCTCCCAAACATCCCACCTTGAGGGTGAGGATTTCAACACAGGAATTATGGGGAGACATAAACACTCAGAACACAGCAAGGATCCAGGTTTCCCATTGTAATCATTTACAGGCTGGAGAGGCTGGCAAGGTGGCTCTTGCCTATAATCCCAGCACTTTGGGAGGCTAAAGTGGGTGGATCATGAGGTCAGGAGTTTGAGACCAGCCTGATCAACATGGTGAAACCCTGTCTGTACTAAAAATACAAGAATTAGCTGGGTGTGGTGGCACATGCCTGTAATCCCAGCTACTCAGGAGACTGAGGCAGGAGAATTGCTTGAACCTGGGAGGTAGAGGTTGCAGTGAGTGGAGGTCAGGACACTGCACTTCAGCCTGGGTGACAGAGTGAGACTCCGTCTCTTTAAGAGTCTCGAGAAAGGCATTTCCAAGCAATGCGTAATATACATCCTGTACTCCTCAAACTTTCACTCGTTTCAGCATCTCCGGATGCTTCTTGCCTGAGTCAGTTATCGTTATGATGCTTGTCAAATGGTGATCCTCTCATTCCATGATTCCCTTCTCATTGATGAGCTGACATGTTGCTGTAAGAAAGTGCTGTTCCTCTCTGCTCCTCGATTTCTGTCGGGGTGGACTTGGGGTTCTTATTTATTGGGGAGGTTATGATCTTCAACTGTCACTGTTTCTGACGCTCAAGGCTGGGTCAGTGGGAGCCCCTTCAAGCTGGCGTCTGTGGTTTCCTTTCATCACGTTCCACCACCACTTAAGCAGTTTCTTACTTTCTTCATTGTCCTTTTCTCTTTAATTGGCTTCACTTATAATTAGCTGGAGTTCTGCTGTTTACTCATTCGTCCACTTATTTACTGACTGTCTCTTGTGTCAGCCTTGTTTACAGCTGTGCTGCAGAATGTTTAGCACCCAGCGAGCATTTAACCGATGACAACGCTCAGGTGTGTTAGGAAATTGATCTCAGTGAGCCCCCGAGACACTCTGAGCCCTGCCCAACCCTGGCCTGGGGGACAGCTCTGGTGGCTGTTTCAGCACACACGTCCTCCTCGAGGACCTGCACATGTGCTCAGTCAGGGCTTGGGCAGTCTGGACCTGCCCCAGTGAGCAGACCAGGCATGGCTCTCTGCCAGCGATGAGGTGGGGTGGGGTCGGTGGGCCCTGCTCTCTCATCACTCACAGCATGTTTTGTGTGGTCTCTGGAGGGTCCGCAAAGGGCCTGAGCTCCAGCTGTCCAGGGCCATAATCCGTTAATGTGCTCTGTTTTTTCGTTTTCTTCCTTTACTATATTTCTTCCCCTTGGGATCATCTCTCAAATAATCACATCATGGTTTACTCTAAGCCGAGATGGGAACCTCATCTTAGGATGGCCCCCTAGGACTGCAGAAAACTGCTAGAAATGAATTCAAAGCGAGTCAGGAACATCTCTTCCGGGTTGAGTCTTCAGTCCTGGAGGACTGCAACAACCCCAGCCTTTCTCCAGCAGAACCGTGTCTCAGTGGAGACACCCTCTTCCCCCAAGATGCTTGCCCTCCTTCTGACTGCAGCTGGCCGGCCACTGCTGGGGAAGCCGTGAGCTGCCTGAAACCCGTCATCACAGCCCCGAAACGCGGGCTCTGGTGCTGCACACCTGCCTCATTCTGCATTTGGGTAACTCACTGTCATTAAGTCGTCTCCCCGCTCATACATGCATCCTCTTTAGAAAGGGCATTCCCAACCCTCCCGGCCTCTATGGAATCCTGTTTTGCCGACCTGTGTGGAGTTTGCCTTGGATCCAGGAGCAGGGTGGGGGCACTATCTGCACATCCTACACTTGATCTTAGCCAAAAGGCTGAGAAGCAATACTATCTGCAAATCGTAACGGTTGATTGTTGGTCTGAGGGCACTCAAAGGCCATGCCCCAGGGAGCCTGGTTACTGTTTCTGCAAAGGGAAAGCAGGAGCGCCCCATCACAGCCCCACGGATAATCCTGAGCCTCTGCTGAGCTGGACGCTGCTGTGTCAATGGGTAGCTCTTCTCTCACTAACACGCCAGGCCCTGGCAGGTCCAGACCCGGCTTCCCTTGCCAGCTGCGTCCTGGCTCACTGCCATTCTCACCCCTACACCGAGCCCACCCTCAGGACTCAGCCCTGCACCTTCACCACCCCCCAGCTCTAAGCAGAAGCCTTTTTGGATCCTCCGGAGAGAGTGAGTGCCGCCTCCTGTCCTCCTTGCTCCGCATACCCCAGTGCCCCTCACCCATCTGACCCTTGTGGACTATGAGCCACACAGGTTTCCACCCGTCACTCCCTTGATGGACCAACCACGCCCATGTTCTTGAATGTTCCTAACAGACATCTGCAGAAACGGAGAGAAACCAAATCTCATGAAGAAGACACCTTTGTTCTTACTTAGGTTTCTCACTGAGAGCACAATGTTGGCTCTTGGTAGAATTTGATCGTTCACCAGAAAAGGACAGCTAGGAACCAAGACAACACGGAAAACATCTGCCCCCATGATGACATACCCTGGACTCTTGCTATGATCTTACCAAGTACACAGTAGAGTGGGGCACTGAGGTGCATAAAGACTCCAGCCCTACAGGTAAATGGCTAGAGTACAAAGCTTATTTCAAAGGAGATCCGCTTCATAGCCTGGAATCCATGACAGGCCAAGTTTGGTGCATGTGGTCCAGGGCAGTGGTTCCTAAACCTCAGCAGGCATGGGGGTCCCCTGAGGGCTCCTTAGAACAGAGCTGCAGCTCCCTCCACACCCGAGTTCCTGACATCCCTGCTCTGCAGGAGGGCCTGAGGGTCTGCATTTCCAACAGGTGCTGTCACCACTGCTCGTCCAGGGGCCACACCGTGAGAGCTGCAGGGGATCTTGCAACTCTTCTAAATTCTCATGGTCTTCTGCTAAGGCAGCCTCATCATTGCTTGGCTGGGAAACCAGATCTCTTTCACTACTTTTAACGTCCATTCATTAGAAGCAAGAGAGAGGTCACAGTATCCACCCTGGAGTTTAAAAAGCACAACTTTGTGGATGTTTTTGTACATGTTTATGGACAGTGTGTGCACCAAGATGTTTGTAGAAGCCTGAGAGCCGAGGAGAGAGTAGCTGTGACCTGGCTGGTGGACCCCAAGGTCCCACTTGGAACCTCCCTCCTGATGCACAACTGAGACAAGCCCAGGCTGAGCCCTGTGAAGGCGGCTGATCTCCATCTGCAGAAGTAGCTGCAGAGGAGCCCTCCAGGGAGCAAGTCCATGACCAAGAGGAGCCCTGAGCTCATGCAGTGCCACAAAAATTTATGGGGATGAACTGAGGGTATGAGAAGTCCCCGAGGACTGAGGCGTTGGTTAGACCAGGGCAAGTTGGTCTGAGGGTCCTCCCACTGGCTCCACTCCCCCAGCTTATGTCTCTGCCAGCTTCCACGTGGGTTCGCTTCCAAGGTGCCTGGCCACTGGATCAGAAAACCCTCCTAAATCCTCAGCTCCTAGTAGATGAGCCTGAGCTGGGGTAGAGAGCGCAGGTGGAATCAGGGATCTACTAGATGGGCCTGAGCTGGGGTAGAGAGAGCGCAGGTGGAATCAGGAACTACTAGATGGGCCTGAGCTGGGGTAGAGAGAGCACAGGGGGAATCAGGGATCTGCTGGACTAGGTGGCAGGCCTTTTCCTGTCCTTGCTTCAGATAGGATATTGGTCTCTGGGTTAACACATGGTGAGTGTCTAAAAGACACGTGGAAATGCTGGCCACAGCAACTTAGAAGTTCAGATGCTCCTCAACTTACGAGGGGATTGTGTCCTGATAAACCCATCGTAGGTTGAAAATATCCCAAGCTGAAAATGCCTTTAATACACCTTTCCCACCAAAGATCATAGTATAGGTTCCATGATATCGCTTTCACACCATCACGAAGTTGAAAATTTAAGTTGGCTCATTCTAAGTCAGGGACCCTCTGTAATGATTTGTATATCTAATTCTTCCAATTCACTTGCCTGGAGAAACATCCACCTAGTAGCTTTCACTCCCTGATTCAACCTTTCTGACTACCTCTGAGCTCTGGCCATGTTGGCTTTCTCCTGGAAGGGGCAATTTTCTCACCCTCTGGCCCATGTGTGTACACTGCCACCCCTGTCTGGAACACTAACTCCTCTCCGACCCCTGCCCTTCATCCCTGGCATCAGCCTAACTCTTGCTGCCTCAGGAAGCCTGCCTTGGCCAGATCCCCTTTATTTAACACTTCTGTTGAGCCCAGGACTTCTTTATAACATTTGTCATAGGGGTGTGTGTGTGTGTGTGTGTGTGTGTGTGTGTCTGTGAGAGAGAGAGAGAGAGAGAGAGAGAGAGAGAGAGAGATTCTTTTATGCCTCTCAAGAGACTGGCACTCCATAAGGACAAGAGATCTATCTGTTTTCCTGGTCATTATATTCACCAAACCCTGCACAGCACTTGGCAAATAATAAATGCTCAACAACATTTGTTGAATGGATAAATGAATGAATGAGTTAAAGAGCAAGTACATGGGAGGATGAGAAAAAGGCCAGCTCACACACGTGCGTCAGGCCCTCCGTCCAGTGCTCGGCCTCTAAACCTGCGGGCAGCTGTCCTGGAATTCAGACACAATTCTAAGGCACAGATGCAGCAAGTTCAGCTCACCAGAATGAGAAGGGGCCACAGCTGGAAGAAACTCACTGTCCTCACAGATGGGAACCCCAGAGTCCAGAGCCACCTTTCGACTCACTCCAGGAAACACGGTTCACACGTGACATGGGAGAAGGGCACAGGACACAGGTGGGGCAGAGCTTTGTGAAACGCCTACTTGTCCACAAGTTAGGAATGGCATCTTTAGACTCAGACCCCGCTGGACCCATGATGCATGTTGCTGGACCCTTCTACCTGCAGTTATTCAACCTCATCTCCTCAAGCCCAACACAGAACGTATGGTCCTCCCACCACCTCCTTCCTTCCCTGATGCTGTCTCAGGTGCCCTGTCTTGGGGGGTGTCCGCACCCATTCAGTCAAGGGCCCTGGCAGCTCCAGAGGTCACCAGGACTGTGATGTGTCTTCACCGCAAGTCCCCTTTGCTCTCCCCTCCTGAGCTGCCGAATCTCAGCACTTCCTCTACTTCCACTACCACGTCCTAGGTCAAGTCTCCACTCTCCCCTTCCCTGCTGAATACTCTGTGGCTCCCATCACCCCCAAACCCCAAACCCCTCCCCAAGGCCCACACAGCCAAATGCAGCCAGCATGCCACCCCTCCCCCTGCCAGGCTTTGCACTCTCTGTGCCCCGACCTGGAACTTTCTTCTCCCTCATGGTTGCCTGCCTGGCTCTTTCTTGCGTCTCAGGTCTCAGCCCAATGTCTCCTGTTCACAAAGGTCTTCGCCGACCGTGCTGGCTAAGGGATGTACGGCCATCTGCATCTTCACCAGCACCCACTGCTCTCCGGGCTGCTCCGACTGTGCGAGACATTTGCTGGTCCCCTCTCGGAAAGGGTGGGCTCCCCGATGGCAGAGCCTGGCTCATTTGCTGTGCACAGGATCCCGTGGGCCTGAAACAGTACTTGGAGTCTGAGAGAAAGCCAAGTGCTGGGCTGGCCTTCTTGTGGGCAGGCACCCCGGGTTCTGCACCAGAACACCTCCTCCCTATGCCTGACCACGGACTGATGAAAGCCCCATTGCCCTGACTTCACGTGGGCACCTTTCCTGACTTGAGCTCCAGCTCTCCCTTCTTAGACTCGAGCCTGGGGACCCTGTCACCTGTTGCTCCGCGGATGTCTGTTCAAGGAGAGGTCAGGCTGGGCTCCTCCATGCAGAACTCTCAGAAACCAAAGTTAAAATGGGAGTACCTTCCTTTTCAGAACCCAAGCCAGTAAACAGATGCTCTCCAGATTAGAAGAAAGAGGTCCAGGGAAAGTGTCTGGCTGTCTGCTTTGATCACTGCAGCTGTACCCCCTCCCCACCCCCTGGAAAATCACACCTGGGAGTGGTTTACAAATACTCATCAGCTTTCCAGAAGCTTCTCTCATCTGCCCACTTCCACAAGCTCTCCTTTCTCTTTCTTGACACATGTGACCGTGAAAGCTAAGAACTAACACCTCCTCCTCCTCCCCAACTCCCACCCACATAAGATCTGTGTGTGCACTTCTCTTGGCAAGGGAGGGCCCACCCCAGAAACCCTAGCAGGGTCTCCAGAGCAATGGGAGAGCCCTGAGCTCCATGTTGCCGGAAAGGGCAGCCCTCGGGCCTCCTCCCCTCTCAGTCCCACCTGAGTCACCCCAGGCTCCCGGCCACAGGTCTGTCTCCACACCGCCCCCTTCCCAACTCTGTGACACCGGCCACGTCTCCTCCCTGCTTTTGCCTGAGTCTCCTGTCTACTCTCCTAAGAACAGAACTTGAAGGACATCCCCTTCTTGGAATCTGGGATTCTCTGCGTTCTCTCAGACCTCCCACCCACATTCCTCCTGCTACGTTTTCATTCTGTTCCTTTTGTTTGACCCTCCGTGGAAATGGGAATAACAAGACTGTATTCTTTTTGTTTGATGGATGGGGTTAAAAGTATCATTTCACAAGTGTACAACCCTTATTTACCGAGCCTCCTCTCTGGAATTGAGTTCGTGTGCCTCTGATCAGGCTGGCTGCTTTTGACAGGTTCTCTACAGCTTTCTTTTCCACCTCGTGTTAAGCTCAGAAATCCCCGTGTCCCATGGCCTCTTGACATCAGGTCCAGCGCGGAACCGTAAGGAATACCCAAGGCCTTCTGACTTCCTCCGCTGCCACATGTCCGCGGACTGGGCTGCATGGTGACATCTCAAGTCTTCTTGTCACTTTGCTCTTCACGCTGTACTCAGAGCGGGACTCCTGTGGCCCCCAGCTCCTAGGCAGGAGGGTCTCATCTCTGCAGCCCTGGACAGAGCCCTCCACCTGGCTCACAGCTGCTGCCAACAAATGCCAACTGTCCAGGAATGCATCCCTGAGACACAAGCCTGGGACCCTGACCGCTGCTCACTCCAGTGCTCTTCTGCCCTGCTCCGAGGGCACACACCAGCCCTAATGGGCATCTCTTCTACTTCTTGGTTCTACCCCATGTCTCACCTCATATCCTGCATCCCCTTGAAAGCCCCTCGAGGGTAAGGAACACACTTGTTCATTGTCTGACAGATAGCTCCTGGCTGTGCCCAGCACAGATCTCTGCACACCCAAGGCATAGCTTAGCTTCCCTGGTTCTGCCCAACAAACCTATGAGCTCACACGACAACTCTCCCTTCCCAAAGATGCTGATTATGTGCAGATGCGGTCTCAAAGGCAGCCCCCCCTGGATTTTAGCAATTCCAGTTATAATTTGGTTCAATGAGAAGAGAAACCTGGGTGTAGCAGTTTGCTTCTTTTTGGAACCAGGGTCTCACCCAGAGATCCGGATTTCAGCTTTCGGTTATGATCCGCTATTCCTTCCAGAAAGTCCTGTTCTCCGATCACTTTCCTTCCAGGAAGATTTGTGTGATCTGTTGTCTTATCTGAGTCTATTACGGCTGATTACTCAGTAAACACTTCCTTTCTGAGGCCTCCGTCTTTAAAGTGCCCTCTCACTGGGGTGAGGCCCCCGTCTCCTCGTTTCCTTCCACCACAACCTGGCTTCCATCAGGACATGCTGCAGATTTGGATGGGAGCAGTTTGTGCAGAATGAAACCTTTAGGTTTTGTCCCTTCCTCTCTGCCTTTCTTGCTAAAGCTGAAACAGGGAAGATGTGGGAGAGGAGATGGTGATGCTAAGTCCTTGCCCCCAAAGACAGGCACTGAGGGGTTGCCAGGCCAGGACACAGAGCGCATGCTTCACGTGTCACTTTGTGGGATGCAGCAAAGGCTCAGCCCAGACTCCTGTGCCCTTCAAACCTGCCACGCGGGGCGGTAGGAAGGAGCCACTTCTCGTCCAGGTGGCCTGCGTGCTGGGCAGTGGGGAGCTTCACGGTGGCGCTCCCAGGGGAGCCTGGCGCCCAGTCCTCTGTGCTTCTCATCACAGGTTCTCCCGGGTCAGGAAGGTGGGGAGCACACACAGGCACAAGGCCACAGAATTCGGGGTTGGCGTAGCTGACAAATGAGTGATCTTGTAATCCAACCCCCACCCCCAAACCCCTAAGGAAGTGAGCCAACGACACAGAGTGAATACCTTGCCAGGAGTAAGAGGGGCTTTCTGTGGTGACGTGTGAGTTCATTGTTACTTTATTAAAAGAAAGCCAAGATGAGAAGTCGCCGACTCAGAAACTTCCCTCGAGTTAATGAACTCAGGCTGCAGGGGAGTGCAATGTGGGCATGTGTCTTTGCTGGCTGATTCTGGGAAACTGCTTGGCCCTCTCGACATTCTGACTTCCCAACCTGACCCTCTAACAAGTGTAAGATGTGAATGTTGTGGCACATGCTGATTAGACACCCCTGTTCTCATTTGAGGTGCTCTGGGCCCCAAAAGCCGGTGCCATGGAGTAAACCCCTCCATCCTGGGCTGAAATTGACGGTGAGCATGCCGTATGACTCTCCCTGTGGAGGGGATGGTTTCTGTGGCTTCATGCAGGCCTCCTCTCCTTCCCCTTGTATTAATGCGATTGTTCTCTGGTGGGAATTACCGTCTGAGGCCCCAGCCGGGATCCTTATTGCCTGAAGCCTCCAGCACCCAGCCTTCAAAAACAGGCAAATGTGTTCTCAAGACAAATGTGAGGTTTGCTACAGAAAATCAGGGAAGGGCCAGGCATTTGACGCTCTCTGTGCAAGATACAGGGACGTCTATTTTATAAGGGGTTGGATTTTAGGTTTTACTAATTAGCAGAATGAAGCTGATGTTTAAATTGTCCTCATTTCGACATCAAAAAAACTGGGAGGGAGGTGACGGGAAGCCGATAGTTCATTCAGCCAATATTTATGAAATGTTCACTCTGCCCCAGGCCCTCTACTAGGCATTGGGGATATGGCCGAAAAATAGCCAGGCAGGACCCTGCACCACTGGAGGAGGTCAGCGCCGGGCCTGCGGGCATAGCCTGACTGATGTGAGTGCTGTGTGCAGGGCACAGAGCTTGGCGCCTCGGGAAACACAGGGGCAGGACCAGGACCCCACTGAGTGCACAGTCGGGGAGCTGAGGGAGAGGAAGGCAGACAGCACACTCCTCATCCTAAACGCACAGCTCAAAGGAGGGGTTTTGAGGCTTCTGTGCAGGAAACATAGCCCGTGGATTTGCTCACAGGAATCTCTCAAAGTACCCATATCCAGGCAGAAGAAAATAAGAACAAGCCACACTTATGAATCCTAATAGTCTTCCTGGAGCTAGCAGAGAAGGCACACACAACTGCAGGGGGCTTCGTGCAGCCCTCCTCTCCTTCCCCTGCACGAATGCGACACACAGAAGCGCCAGCAATCTCTCCAGCACCCCCTGCCAAACACACTTATGAACAACTACCAAGAGATCACTATGTTGGTGTTGGAGGGGATACTAGGGAAAAAAATAAAAAGCAGAGAATTGTTGCTCCTGCCCTCAGGTACTGCAGATCACTTGCAGGTGTGTGGTCCTCGCTGGCACACGGTTCTGCTTTGCGCAGCTGGCACAGTGTTTTTACAACACTTGAATTAGCTGCCACTATTTGAAAATACGGGATTTCACATTTAATTCCAGATTTCCGGTTGCTTCTGGAAGATGTGACGTTCTGGCAACACTGGACCCACACTGTGATGCAGTGACCACCTGTCCGTCCCCGACAGCAGGCCATGGGCTGCCTGGTGGCCAGGTTCCCCCGGGGGCTGTCCGGTCCCTGTAGGAACGGGGACATGGGACCACAAAGAATTGGTAAGAAGAGCAACATAAGCGTTCACCACCATCAGAGCGAAGAGCCACCAGGGAGACCTCACAGGGAAAAGCGAGTCAGAGAAACCCCGAGGTTTCCTGGCAGCGTCTGTGGCACCGGCAGCACGGCAGAGTGAGCAGTGGGTGTGGACCAGCCCGTCCTTCTCTGCCCATCCTACCCCATCCCTCAGACAATGCCAGGAGACGCACACCACCTCCAAGGAGAGGCTGAAACAAAGAAAAACTGGATAACTAACAAATTATAGAGCAGACGTGAGGGCCGAGGTGTGGGAGGAAGAAAAAGGGAGGTTCCAACTCAGCACAGGAAGGAACTTTCCAGCAGTGCATTCCCAAGATGGTGGCATGGCCATGCTTCTAGCCTGGGTGGAGGTGGGGGCGGGGCGAAACCTGGCACCCCATGTCCCACTGAGGTGGGGAAGGTCACCAGTATGGTTGACCCTAACCCTGGGGAGTCCAGCCCCGCTGCGGATTCCCTCCTCTCTCAGCACAGAGTCTGCCTTTGAGAACCATCTCTTCCTTCCAAACAGCTGCTGAGAAAGCGGCTACACATGAGCAACTTCTCTGAACTTTATTTCACATTCTTCAAGTCTGTCCAGTTAATCCCCACCTAGATCCGATCTGCTGGCTTTTTAACTATGTATCCAAAACTGGCTGATGTTCTGTTGCTCTGGCTTAATTTTTTAAAAACAGAATATTTTCTAATAGATGAAAAAAATTTCCTTTCATGCTTCACTAATGCAAAAACAGCTGAACCAATTTAGCTCAAACTTTCTCAATAGCTTGTTACAATCCTAATTAAAATATTCACATACGGTGCAGGCTTTGGGGAGCATAATATTACACTGTCAGTCAAATTCCGGCTGAATATTTACAACCAGCTAAACAGAAAAGCAACTGCATGGCTTTTACTCTTTGTTGCCTCTTGAAGAAAATGTAATCAGACAATTAATGGTGAGGAGATAGAAGCCAGTAAGAGGCATGGTGTTTCTTCGCTTGGCTTCACTCACAGACAACTGGGCGTAAAGACGCATGGGGCTGCTGCTGGCTGAGCTGGGCTGGGTGATGCCTCAACCCTATTTTACCCGGACACCCTGGGAAACGGCGGCTCTCTACCCGGGAATGGCCCGCTGCTTGGAGGGAGGGTGCGGTGCTATGATGAAATGGAGCAGGTTACAGCCCAGCTGCGCTGCCTTCCAGGTGCAGTTTTTTGGGGAAGGGGCTCAACCCCCTTCCAAGAAAATCCCTCACCCGTTCAATAGGAACAGTGGTCATTTCAGATGGGTCACTTCATAGAAAAGCCCTGGCACATGGCCTGTTACCAGTGAATGCTCCAGAAACGTGGCCGCTCTCCTTCACCATCCCACCTCCACAGAATGCCCGGATGAACAAAGACCATTTGCTGAAGCAAAAATACCAAAAAGAAAAAGGCTGACTTTTTCGGAAAGAAACTTTCACCAAGTGCATGATAAACTTTGTGCATCTGAAACCCCATAACATGCTCTCCTGACAACCTGACCATTTCCAGAACAATCCACCACCTTCCTATTCCACAAACACTCACGCCCCTACAGGCTGTGAAGAAGCCTGGACATTTTTCACACTATAAAGTAGACTGGAGGCCTAAGAAAATGGTGTAAGTGTGTGGTATGCACGTGTGTGCACGTGCATGTATGAGCAGAGAGACAGATCCGTGGACAGACGGCAGGCAGGTGCAGGGTGCACACTCATGCACATGGATGCATCTACAAGGTTTTGCCCTTTGTTTTAACCACCAGCTACTGTTTCTCAGCGTTCTCAGGGAGTGTGCCTTAAGCTGCCTCTGTTTTTTTTCTCTTAAACCAGAAAACCAGGCTGAGCTTCTGTTCAAGGAGAGAACTGTCCCTCAGCACGGACTGGGTGGGAGCTTGGGATTGACTTTGGTTTTCATTTATGAGGCATTTGGTCATTTGCTTTATTTTTTGTGTTTGTCTTAGATCCAGAAATTTTTACGAGACAAAGACCTACCTGCACCCCCAATCACTTTCCCCTTCAGTCCTGCTGAGGTCACTGCTAAGGTCCAAGGACATGTAAAGCCCCACGGAAGGCTGGCCACGGGCTTCATCTTCCTCTAGACCTGCACTTTCATGCCTGCAGGGGCGGAGAGAGTCCGGTTCCCTGCTCCAGTCTTTCTGAATGCTCTGCTTTCCTGATCACCCCCTTGACTCAGAGCTCATTTCAAGGACTTCGATTCTCCAGGGCAGGTTTGTTCAGTGTTTATTGCCTGGAAATTAAAGGATTTAGGGGTCTTTACTAAAGGACTAAAACGGTGCGTTTTTCTCCCTACTCAACAAATGCGGCCACATTTGAGGAATTTTATTCCCACAGTGGTCTTGTCTGATGTGCTGAGTGTGAAGCCAAAACCCCAAAGCCAGCAAGAATTACGTTGGCTTTGCTTTCCTTTATGAGAAAATGGCCCATAAAATGTTAATGTGCCATTCCAAATGTGGCTGGTAACACCTAATTAAGAGGACGCTCTTAGGTGCGGAGCAAGCTGCATTGGCAGCAGCTGAGAGGGGCTCCCTGTGCCCTGCCCTCCCCTCTTGGAGGCCCTCCAGCAGTCCCTGCACCCCTGGCCAGCTCCAGCAACAGGACAGTGGGACAAGGAGTGTAGGATCGACTCTGGGCTTGTCATGCCTGGGACAATAAGCCAACAAGACCTTGGGAAGGCTAGGGCTAAACCTTGGCCAGGCAATGCGGGACTGAGCCACAGTGGGGGATCAGGACGGCCCCTCAGATCTGGGGCAAGGGAAAGTCTGGAAGTCTCTCTTCTCTCAATTATCATCTTTGATTTATTTCAACAGCAGTGGCAGCAGCAGCAACCACCATCTGGAGTTTGCTAAACTCTCAACGTGAATCAGTGAATCCATTTTCGTAAGGACCCAGCAAAGTGCGGATGGTTACCTGAGCACACTTGTCAGGAAACCGTGGTTCGGAGAGGTTACATCACCAGTAAGAGGTATGCCTTGGAAGTCAAAGGAGAATTATTTGACTCCAGGGTCTGGTGGAGGTCCAGGAGGGCTGTCTGGAAGCGTGCGTGCTCTCCCCCTCACCTGCTGCTGGGAGACATTTGGGCGCCTTAGAGCAGCCACCCCCAACCTCGGCGCTGGAATGTCTGGGCCTCTGGGGGGGTCAGGGGCATCCTAAGCACTGTAGAGCGGTAGGTGGCACCCTGGCCTCCATCTGCAGGATGCCAGCACCACCCAATATCCCTAGACATTGTCAAGTGTCCCTTGAGGGGAAAACCACCCCTCGTTGAAAACCACTGCCATAGAATCTTCAGAATGATCCCCATCCCTGTAAATTATCCATTCCTCACACCTACAAACAGGAAAACAAAGTCTTGCAAGACTGACACAGAAGATAAGTCCTTTCAGCACAAAGCAGGGCTGCTGGGGTGAAAAATCATCATTCTCTATTATGCTCAAAGATAAATTTCATTAAACCAACCAAGCTAAAAAGCAATTTTCATTTGCGGATGTTTCTAACGGGCCCATTCCAGGCTCTGGCATGAAGTGCTGTTCCCGCCCATTGGAAGGTGAACTGGGGTGAATCATCATCCTGCACTCTCATCACCTTCCAGAGGAAAAGTGAGAGAGGAAGGGAAGGAGGGAGGAGGGGGAGGGTAAGGAGGGAGAGGGGGAGGAGTAGGGGGAGGAGCAGAGAAGGGGGAGGAGAATAGGAAGGAGCAGGAGGAGGAGGAGAAGAAGGGGAAAGGGAGGGGGAGGAGGGGAAAGGGAGGGGGAGGACGAATCATCATACTACACTCTCATCACCTTCCAGAGGAAAAGGAACAGGAGGAGGAAGGGGAGGGGAAGGAGGGGGAGGGGAGAAACAGGAGGAGGAGAGGAGGGGGAGGAGGAGGGTGAATCATTATACTGTATTCTCATCACCTTCCAGAGGAAAAGGGGAAGCAGGGAGGAGGAGGAAGGGAAGGAGAGGGAGGAAGAGAAGGAAGAGGAGGATGATGAGGAGAAGGAGGGGGAGGAGGAGGAAGAAGTGGGGGAAGAAGAGGAGGGAGAGGAGGAGGGGGAGGGAGGAAGGTAGTAGAATTGATCTGAATTAAAAGCCAGGATGCACAAGAAGTGATCAGTTTGAGAGATGTCCACTCTTAGTGCTGCGGAATAGAATCTGGTTTTCTACAAAGACTGCATTCTGTGAGGCTCAGTGTATTAAGGCGGTTTACAAGGTAATGAGTTAGATAACGGTGGTGAAATAAATTTACAGGCCAGAGTTGCAGGCATTATGCAGTCCTCTAAGGCTTGGCACATCGCTGGAGATTGTGAAATTAATTTTAATGGATGAGGAAATGTTAGTCCGGATACAGGCTGCTTCAGGGACACATGGCTGCCCCAGGGTCCTAGACCCTGGCACCTCTGCACCCCCAGGCCCCACATTCACAACCTGAGATCCCTCCAACCAACTGAGCTTTGCCTCCAGCAGAGGAAGTAGCACATTTGTCATTTATGTGCTTCCCACAGGTGGAAACCTACGGAAAACACCAGAGCAAACACCAGAAGCGAAGCCTGGCGGGGGCAGGGGAAGTAGGATGGAATTGGGCAGGCGAGAGCCCCCGTGGAGGGTCAGAAACCTGGGAGGCTAAGAGGTGAGGAGGGGAGGAGGGGGGCCCGTGGGGTCCCCAGAGCCTGACCTCAGCCGCAGGGTCCCCTGGTGCAGCATGCCACCCAGGCAGAGAGAACG
The DNA here is from genome assembly GCA_963573385.1 of Cacajao melanocephalus. Lineage (NCBI taxonomy): Eukaryota > Metazoa > Chordata > Mammalia > Primates > Pitheciidae > Cacajao > Cacajao melanocephalus. The sequence goes on from CAUYLG010066912.1 coordinate 87,073, forward strand.
ATGAGGCTTCCCAGGTCCTGGGATGTCCTGTGCACCTGCCCTGAGGATGGGACACCGACACGCTCCTTGTCCTCAGCATTTCAGAGGTGCAGAGAGTGTCGGGCTCCTTGCTGCACAACTGGATGAAGAACTCCGAAGAGCAGAAAAACGGGAAGCAGCAGCCGGCCGGGAAGAAAATGCAGTGCAGGTGACCGGCAGGAGTGAATGGCAGGCTGGGAAAGGAGACAGCCGGCCACCCGGAGAACGAATCCCAGGAGAAATACACGTAGGCTCAACCACAAAACGGCCTGCCCCACAAGAACCAGGCAGTAGAAATCAGAACAAAGGAGAATGCTTTTTTTCTTTACACCGGGTCAGAACCAAAAGGGCTGGAGTCCCGTGCGCGGAGAGGCTGCTCACACCCTGCTGGCCGGCACACAGGCAGGTACAGCCCTCTCTAAAGCAATGTGAAGATGTCTGCCACATTTTCAGATGTGCTCACTGCATTGTGGAAAAACACTGGCTGTCTCAAGGGACAACACGGGCAACAAACTAATGGCATCAAAAATGACTAAGCGCGTTTTAATCGGGGATTTTTTTAATGAGGTAAACTCTGTTCTGGCATGCCATGTCTGTCAATATATATCAAATTTTAAAAGTAGGTTGCAGAACAGAAAGACAAACTTTGCACATTCTCACTTATTTACAGAAGCTAAGAATGAAAATAAATTAACTCATGGAGATAGAGAGTAGGCGAAAGGGGACCAGAGGCTGGGAAGGGTGGTGGGGGCTACGTGGAGTGGGTGAGCGAGCACACGGAAAGCGGCAAAGAAGGAATAAGAACTAGTGTTGGTTAGCACAGCAGGGTGGAGTACTCAGTCATCATCATCTAATCATGCATTTAAAAATAACTAAAGGAGGCCGGGCACAGTGGTTCACGCCTGTCATCCCAGCACTTTGGGAGGCCGAGGCAGGCGGATCTCCTGAGGCCGGGAGTTCAAGACCAGCCTGGCCAACATGGCAAAACCCCGTCTCTACTAAAAATTCAAAAATTAGCTGGGCATGGTGGCGCGTGCCTGTAGTCCCAGTTACTCAGGAGGCTGAGGCTAGAGAATCGCTTGAACCTGGGAGGTGGAGGTTGCAGTGAGCCAAGATCACGCCACTCTACTCCAGCTTGGGTGACAGAGTGAGACCCTGTCTCAAAATAAATAAATAAAAATAAAAATAAGTAAAGGAGTGCAACTGGATAGTTTGTTACACAAAAAATAAATGCTTGAGGGGATGGCATCCCATTTCCCCTGATGTGATTACTGTGCACTACATGCCTGTATCAAAGCATCTCAGGTCCCCCATACACATATATGCCTGCTACGTATCCACAAAAAAAAATAAAAATGACAACAAAAGTCAGTTGCAGAAATATATGTCTAGCAAGTGCCATGTGTGCTGCAGTATACAGCTTTCCCTTAGAATCAGTGAACACTGGCTCCAGGACCTCCCTCGAATGCCAACATCTGTACACACCCAAGTCCCTGATACAAAATAGCACACGGTGTGCATAGAATCCATGTACCCCTCCCATGGATTTCAAGTCATCTCTGGATCATTTATAACACGAAATACAATGTACATGCTGTGTACACAGTTGTTACACTGTATTGATTAAGGAAGAATGAGAAGAAAAAAACATCTGTCCATGTTCAGTACTGGCACAATTCTTTCTCCTAACATTTTGGATCTGTGGTTAGTGGATCCAGGGAGGCAGAGCCCATGGACCCGGCCACTCGGCATCTGAAAGCAGGGATGACAGCAGGCCCTGAGCACAGGTGGCCAGGGATGGAGGGAGGGTGGCTGTGGTGCCCACAGCACTGCCTGCCGACAGCTGCCACCCTAGCCCCGCTGTGAACACGGGTTTGTCAGCATTCAGGACGCAGCACACGCTGAGGCCCTGCTTCAGACTGGCTCAGCCTAGAACGACAGTCTCTGTCTTGAGCCACTCCTCTATGTGTACAATATTTCCTTTCAAATTTATTCCTAGAAAATAAAAAACAGCAGCATGCAACATGCTTATGGAATTGTAATTCCAAGTGAAGCTCGACTTTCCAACACAGCATCTTTCGCATAAGAGTGGCGATTTTCCTCTCAAAGCACAACCTTTCTCTCAAGGACACTTGAGGGCAAGATTAGCACTGGGAGGGCCTGCCGGACCCTGGGTGGGAGAGGCAAGGTCAGAGCTGTCCCGCTGGCCTCCACAACACTGCAGGGTGGCTGCCTACTCCTCCACGTGTGTTCAGTTCCTTCCTGTCATGTCTGTCACAGCAGGCAGGGGCAGGAGGAGAGGGGCTCCTGGCGCTGGGCTGAGTCTGGCACCGAGGCCGCCTCTCGAATGGCAGTATGAGCTGCCCCGGCATGGGGGTGACCTGCGCTGAGCTGGGTCCCACGTGAGCTGCCCCAGTATGGGTTATGAGCTCTGCTCTGAGCTGGGTGCACATGAGCTGCCCCCGGCATGGGGGTGAAATGTGTTCTGAGCCGGGTCCCACGTGAGCTGCCCCGGCATGGGGGTGAGCTGTGCTCTGAGCCGGGTCCCATGTGAGCTGCCCCGGCATGGGGGTGAGCTGTGCTCTGAGCCGGGTCCCACATGGACTTCGTCCTTCCCCTCCTGGAAAGGTGCCATCTTAGGAGCACAGGCTCCTTTCCACAGTACTTGCTTGGCTTCAGAGGGGTCTTATTTGCAGATGGATCAGAGAGACTGCGCCTGGAGCCATCTCCACAAGTGACCATGTGATTCTTCATAACACAAGGGTGCGCCCCATGGGGCATGAAGGAGCTCTGGGGAACCCCGGGGTTTCACGCCACAGACCTCCCGACGAGGCCCACCATGCTGTACCCCAGGTCCACACATGCCCGGCAGTGCCAGCAACAGGGACGTCTGCCAACACCCCAGCTCCCGGCCTTGTCTGGAGCCTGGCTCTGCTCACCCTCACCAGGTGCCTGCAGGATTTTTCCTCACCAACCTTGTAAATTAACTGGCTCACACCTCAGGTGGGTGTTTTCTCCCCCATGATTCAATTCACAGCAAACATTAGCCGGTGCTCAAGATGAAAACTTCACCCCAGATGTGGCGAATCCTACCCAGCGCAGGAGCTGCCACACCCAGCAGCCGAGCTGGGGCTCAATCCCAGGTTGTATCCACCTTTCTCCAGAGCCACCAACTCCACGACTACGGAGCAGCATCGAGTTGGGGCAGGCAGAGCACTTGTGAGGGACCCACCGCCTGTTCCTGATGACCCAGACTGTCCATCAGGGCTGCAGGCTGGTTCCTGAGAAGTTCCCATGTTCCTTACAGGCGGGCACTCTGCCCGTGACATAGCTGTGATCTTCCAAGCACAAAACCCTGGATGCTGGGGCTGCACAGCATAAAATAAAACAGGAAGCCAACTACATAAAGGAACAATCACAGCACCCTGCGGCCCTCCCACCACCTTCGTTCTTCCCAGAAACCCTAGGCAGCCAGGAGAGGACGGGGCTGCGTGTTTCTGTGCCTCTTCTCTTTCAAATGTAGTTCTAAAACAAGAGCTCTTAGAGACCCTGCATCTATTATATCAAAAAATCCACATGGCTTTCTCTTCCATCCTGGAGACAGAAACCGTTCTTGGCTGTCATTGGAGGGCTCATTTCAAAGCTAGGAAGAAAGAGGTCCTTCAGAAGAGACAAGTGCTTTTATACTTCCTGAAGTCCTGTTCTCACTTCTGCCCACTCGTCCACCTGCCCAGGGCCGTACACTCCCAGCCATTTGGAGATATTCAGCCAGATTATCAAAAGAAGACACTGTGATGCATAAACCTTATCCTGGGTTATTTAAACACAGGAAGGGAAAGAACATGAAAATGAACAGAAATGATGCCCTCCCTGGAAGCTCGGCTTTAGGTTAGACAAAGTGGGCAGCACTCAGTCTCCCTACATCTTGCTGGAGAGAACCACTGGCAGCAGTTCCCTTGTTTCCTATTGACATGCTCTGGCTGTGTTCCCACCCAAATCTCATCTTGAATGGTAGCTCCCATAATTCCCATGTGTCATGGGAGGGACCCAGTGGGAGGTAACTGAATCATGGGGGCGGGTCTTTCCTATGCTGCTCCTGTGACAGTGAATAAGTCTCATGAGATCTGATGGTTTTATAAAGGTGAGTCCCCCGCACACACCCTCTTGCCTGCCGCCATAGAAGATGTGCCTTTGCTCCTCCTTTGCCTTCTACCACGATTGTGAGGCCTCCCCAGCCACATGTAACTGTGAGTCCATTAAACCTCTTTCCTTTATTAATTACCCAGTCTCAGGTATGTCTTTATCAGCAGCATGAGAACAGATTAATGTACCTACTCTCTCCAAATACAGAAATGTTTACCATTATGGGGGAAAACAGACCAGTGGGAACCCACTATGTTACAGGTACAATTGTTCCCAGAAGAGTCTTCCCTGATAATACACACATGGGTGTCCACGCTTCCCTTTAACCATGGAAAGGGCTGTCCCTCATTTTATGGATTTGACATTCCCTCTGATGATCAGTCTTCACAGCCACAGGGCTCATCTGATATTCCAGGCACGCTTCCCACCTGGTTTGTGGATCAAACTCCCAATTCAAATCAGCTGAAGCTGAAGAAACCAACGTCCTGTGTGGAACTAGGAAAGCACACCCCGTCAGCTGTCATGAGACAAAGAGGGTGAGCTGGCGTTTCACAAACACCCTGGAGCTTATTCTGCCTGATAAGCATCTACATCTCCTGACTAAGCTGAACAATGGACTTCCAGGTCCAGATGAATCAGGACAACCTAAGTGTCTCTCAGCTCACTCTAGAGGGAAACTGGAAAGGTCTAATTCATTTTGAACAGCACTGACAGCTGCCATTAATGATTCCTTCTGGATCTGTCATACATGTTTATATTTAGTCACCGCAGGAAGCATCGTGGGAGTCAACATCCTCTTACATTTTTTTCTTTCTTTTCAGTAAAGTATGAAGAGGGGGAAATGTGTAAGTAGTTTTGTTTTTCCTTCAAGCAAAATCCAAGTAAGAACGTTTGGAATCTCTAAGGCAGAAGCCTCCTCTAATCTGACTGTACATTTCTCAAACCACACTGGCTATCACATAGACTCAGCCGCCACTAGTGAAACACGTGCACAAGCGTTTGGCCAGGCAGTGGCACAGGCCATCTCCTGTCTTCTGAATGCCGGCAGGACCTCAGGGCCACGTAGGGCATGAGGCTATGACTCTGGTCTCCCACAGAGGTCAGGTTCTGAGGCCGCAGCCCATGAGTCAGGGGTACCGTGGGTTCCTGCTGGGAGACTGGACCCTACACTGGGTTCTGGAGATGAAGTTAGTAAAACATGGTACTGACCTTGAAGAACGCTCAGGCGAATTAAGGAGACAGCTGTGAACCCTCGTTATTAGATGATAGGGGAGATTGTTTATGAGACATGTGTGCCAATCTGCAGGGGAGCCAAGCCGAGCTGCTTGGGAACATGGATGGGATGAGGGACAGATGCTGGACATGGAGTCAGTGGGGCCTAATTCCCACCCTGGCCCACTCACCATTGCCTCTCACCCGCACAGCACAGAGCCTGGCTCCCTGCTGCACCCTGGGCCCTGGAATCCATTCTCAGGCTGTGGTAGAGGGGTTAATTTTCTTTTTTCAAGACAGAGTCTTGCTCTGTCATCCAGGCTGGAATGCACTGGCACAATCTCAGCTCACTGCAACCTTTACCTCCTGGGTTCAAGCGATTTTCCTGCCTTAGCCTCCTGAGTAGGTGGGATTACAGGCATGTGCCATCATGCCTGGCTAATTTTTGGATTTTTAGTAGAGATGGGGTTTCACCACGTTGGCCAGTCTGGTCTCGAACTCCTGACCTCAGGTGATCCACCCGCCTCAGCCTCCCAAAGTGCTGGGATTACAGGTGTAAGCCATCATGCCAGGACAGCAGAGGAGTTAATTTAAACCCCAAATCCAACAGCATGCTCCTGCTCAGACCCTCCAAAGCCTCCTTGTGGCCCTGGGAATGCAGCCCAAGCTCCTTACTGGGGCCACCATGGCTGGCCTGGCTCATTCCTGCCTCTCTCCAAGCACAATGGCCATGCACTGATTCCACTCATGGCCCCTAGGGCCATCTTTTGGTCCCTCTAGGACTTCCTGGCCATCCTGGTCTCAGTTTCCCTGCCTCGGCTCTTCTCTCTTCCAGATACACTCAGCCCCAAGGCCAGACAGAATGCAATGACCACCTCACCCCGAGAGAGACCGTCCTGACCGCACATCAGCCCCTCAGACTCCATCCCATGGAGCTGATTTCCCTGCAGCATTTACCCACTTGGTATCCGCTCACTGTGCACTTCCCCGTGTGTTCTGCCTCTCCCAGAGGAGTGAGAATGCACTGCCAGAATGCTTAGAAAATACCAGGTCCACAGCAGGTGCTCGGCAAACATTTACCAAATCGAAGAAGCAGGGCTAACAGGGCGCCCTGAGGAATACGTTCCTTGGAGGCCGCCTATCCTTTTGCCCACGTGTTTCCTGCTGGCGGTGGGGGTCGTCCACCTCTCCAGTTTGCAACCTGGAAGCACAAGGACCCCTCCCTGAGGAGGAAGCCCCAGTACCATGCACTTCTGACAGCTGCTTCCTTGCTGTCCATTCAGGCTCTCAGCGCAGGGGTGACCACAAACTCTCTCTTCCCCTGTCCCCCGCCGACTCGTTGCTAGAGGGAAAAGTAAACCTGACAGGCAGTGAATCAACATTTCCTTGTCTAATAAGATGAACACATCATTAGGAATGTCTCCGGTCGGGCTGCTTATGTTGTTATTATAGATCTGCCACCCTGGGTATTCCATAAAGGCATAGTTACCTTGTCCACAGACTTCTTTTACCCCAGACTACATTAAGCTGACTAAAAATGAAACACGGAATGTTCAATGAAACATTATATTCCCAATGAAACGTGGCAAATTAATTACAAAGACGAACACTGCTTTTAAAGCTGAGGGCTTGAGTTTCACTATGCTAATCATCATGGGGTGGTGCTGCCAGAGGTTTTAAAACTACTCCAGGTGAGGAAGAGACGAAACTGGCATGTTGTCCCTCTCGATTTCACTGGGGTAGAAACATGACTTTGACAGATGAATGTATCTGCAGATATGCCAACGGCGAGGGAGGCAGACGAGGACTGGTCCAAAATAAGCACACAGAACCCATTTATGTTTCTTATTAGGAGCAAGTGTTGACTCTTGGTAGAATTTGATTGTTCACCAAGAGAGACAGGTAGGAACCCAAATGTCCCAGGTATGGCTATAAAAATCACTTCTGCCCCCACTGTTACCTGGGCATAAGTAGCTCTACCTTGGACTTGGCCTTTTACCTGAGAGATCTCACTCCGAACACAGCAGAGGTGGGCACTGGGGGGCATCCTAGACTCGAGTCTGCAGGTAAACAGCTGGTGCATAACATGACTTTGTGTCAAAGGATGCAAGCTATGAGGAAGTGTCCTATAATTCTGCTAATTCTGGCCTTTGATTGGCAGCTTCATATGATCAATTTTAATCTTAGGAAAGCCTTCTTTTGAGCCATTGTCTATCAGCTTTTGTTGGTATTACAGACATCACACAAAAACGGAAATATTAAAGTGGAACACTAGGATTTAGCCAAAAGATCACAAAGAAAAATCAGTCTAGGAACTGGCAGCACATGATGAACTCTATAAATTAATGAGCGACAGGGAAACTCAATGGCTAACTTCTTAGTGAATGGGTAGTTTGGCCCCTGGCTACCTTGTCACTGGGAATAACGGCAAATGTAGAAAACAAAAATACTTGAGAACATTCACAGAAAAAGGACAGACACGACTTCAATGAGTTGCTTCTAACTCGCCATGTTAACAACCTCAATTTATATCTCTATTTTATCGCAAATTACTTCAAATCTTTTCTTGACTGTGGGCAGAGGAATAATTACAAATACACAAATAGAAAGCCTGACAGACCAGCCAAGTCATTTCCAATCCTGAAGAAATTCCCAAATGAACATGTAAAGTGAGGGCGCAGTCCACGGAGAGACCCTGTGTGTGACCCCAGTGGAAGCAAAGCCTTATAGCTGAACCCTTACATCAAAGGGTGTAAAAATACACACAAAGAACAAAGCATCAGCATCAACACCGGCAGGCCCCACGGACCATTCCACAGGTCCTTCGAGGCTCGGCCTGCCCTGTCTCCTCCCCAGTCCTCATTAGTGCTTCCCTCCACCCCACAGTGACTGCCCACGTGGAACTTCCTGGAAGCCTCGGTGCACTCTGAGATTCGCCATGCTCCTGTCTTTGCTCAAACTTGTTCCTCTTCCTGGAATGGCCCTCTTCATTCTTCACATTGGTACAATCCTTTAACTCTAAGTCCAGTCAATTTCTCGGGGAGTTACTCGGTGTTTATTTACTTTTTATCTTGGCCCTGTAGTATGTAGCCTAAGTGGGCCCCGTTCTTTCAACCGATGTGACCATCTTTGCTGTGACAGGCACATGAGGTTGACACAATGGCCCACACCCTCTCGGAGCTTCCAGCCTAGTCGGCAGGCCAATCTGTTTCTAATATGAGCTGGGAAAAGTCCTCTAGAGCAAAGTTACATGGTACTAGAAGAGCGCTGAACACCTTCAGCCAGGACTCCAGACGACTGGAGACGTGATGCAAGCCACAGCGACATGTCTGTGAGTAAGACAGGATGAGCCTCTGTGGAAGCCACTGAGACCCTAGGGTCACCTGTTACAGCAAGCATACCTTGCCTCTTGCTGACTGCCTCTGGAACCACTGAGTTTTATATTCTTACTGCAGGATCTTAAACAAATACACATAACTGACGTGTTTCCTAAACACATCACAGACGCTGGTTGAGATCCGCGTGGGCTCCAACAGAGATACACAGCCGACACCCATGCGCACACACACATTTCCTCACATAACTATTCAAGAATTCTAGTTAAATATTGTTCTTCTCATGTGCCTGGCTCCCAGCCAATCCCTTGATATAATCTGAATGGAAATCGTGTTTTGGCAAGGACTGCTAACCTGAAGTTTCTTTTACCTTAAGTCACCATCGTTTTGAGTCTTATTTTCCAGCCTAGAACAGATATTCCTCTGCTTATCCACATTACGCATGCTCAGTGCAAAAACTCTTCAGAAACGTAACGTACTCCAAAAGGGGGATCAGCAAATGTGCAGGTCACCAGCCACAGCGCGAATGAGCACCCTCCACCCAGAGCAGCAGGTTTGAAATGACACCATGGGGCACCCAGAGCCTGCAAACACATCAGTGTGTCCCTTCAGAACCACTGAGGTCCCCTGTGAGGGTCAGGGGAAAAGTGCATCTGATAGCATTGGGCCATAGGTGGACAATTTCAAATCCATTCATATTCAGGAGTCTTCAATTGCTCGTGTTACTTTTCGTTTTTGTTTTTAAAGAGGGCAATGTTCATTTAAGATGCCACCTTTACATCTGGCCATAATCGCCGCACGGAACTTTAAAACAGTTTTTTTATTCACAGATTCATCTGCTGCCCCCTGGGCTCCCACGGTCTCTGTGATTAAGAGAGAATCACTTCCAAGTCAAGGAAATCTCCAGAGAAGAGGTTCTGTGTGCATCTCCCCACCCAGGACACTGAAGCCTATTTTTCCCAGCCAGGGCAGAATGAATGGTCTGAGTCAAGGATCCCCAGTCCCCCGGGCCCTGAGGACTGGTCCTGGTCTGTGGCTTGTTGGGAACCTAGCTGCACAGCAGGAGGTGAGCGGGGTGAGCAAGTGAATCTTCATCTGTATTTACAGCTGCTCCCCATGGCTCACATGACCGCCTGAGCTCCGCCTCCTGTCAGATCAGCAGTGGCATTAGATTCTCCTAGGAGTGCCAACCCTACTGTGAACTGCACACGCGAGGGGTCTAGGTTGCGTGCTCCTTATAAGAATCTAATGCCTGATGATCTGTCACTGTCTCCCATCACCCCCAGATGGGACCGTCTAGTTACAGGAAAACAAGCTCAGGGTTCCCAGTGACTCTACATTATGGCGAGTTGTATAATTATTTCTTTATATATCACAATGCAATAATAAGATAAAGTGCACAGTAAATGCAATGTGCTTGAATCATCCCAAATCCACCCCCCCATCCCGATCTCTGGAAAAACTGTCTTCCATGAAACTTCCAAAAACCTGTTTTCCCTGATGCCAAAAAGGTGGAGGGCCACTGGTCTAAGTCACACAGTCTCATCTCTTCAGTCAGTGTTGTCCCAGGAGACGAAAGCCCCACTGTCCTCAGACCCCACGTGCCCGGCTGGCATCAGCCATAGCTCTGCCTCAGTGTCACTGCTGCCAACAGCCTCACACACTGTGGCCTAAGCACTTCTAAAGAGTTTTGTGAGTTCCAGACTCCCAGATTCAACAACCAGGCTTCCTTCACATTCCACACTCCAGTGATACCACGGCAAGAAAAGGAGATGCAAACCCCCAGGAAGTGACTGTCCTGAGGTCCTCTCAAGGCAGGTGGGCGTCTCCACGTCCCGCTCGCTTGGTCTCTGGTCTGTGGCTCTCCAAGCTTCTCCATCGCACTTTGAAGATGCCTTGCACTGAAAATGGTCATAAAAATGCAACCGACAGATGGGCTCATGAAACCTTCTGCCAATCACTTCCAATTACAAAGTTGCCTATTAATAGCACACGGCAATTAATCAACAAAGGTGTTTATCACCCGAGAAGAAGGAGCTTCTGCTTTGGAAAAATGTTATTCACCAATCTTCTCATTTGTCAGTTTTCAAGGCTGCTAAATATCATGCTCTCAAACTCCTTTCTCAACACCATTTTATCTTAAAAAATATATATATATATGAAACCAAGTAATCTTGCCTTGGCAGTTTGGTCAAACAACGGTAATGCTATTTTTTTGGCTACTTCACAACTCCCAGATTTGGTCAATATTAGGCCATAAAACTGCTTTCCCTGTCAGTGGAGTCACTTATTTGTCTCCTGAGTTTACAGAGCTGAAGCCAACATTTAATGAGAGTAATAACAATAACAAGCATCTCTGCAGGTCAGTCTCTATGCTGCGTTTTGTGCAAAGCACTTATTCTCCTTCCGTTTGATCACAACCAAGAGCAATGCCTTCAACCGAAATCATTTCTTCCTCTAAAATAGTGGAAAAATTCACAAAACACACTGCAGCAGCACTCTCTCCTTGAAACGCGTTTATCTCATGCTTCCACTTGTCTGAGCTAGCAGAGCAAGCCTGTGGTGAATGCCAGGATCGTGACTGTCTCTCCAGGGAAGGAGGTAAGGAAGGGTTTTGTCCCGAGTGGCCTCACATAGCCACTGCGAGGCTGCTGCTACCTGCCACTTCTGTCTAACGGGGAGGTTGCTTTCTGTTGCTTGGCAGATATAAGCAAACATCTGGCTCACATTTTGAAACTGTGATCATGAAGCTTTGGCCAATGTAGCCCTTACTGGGCCAAAACTTAGATTTATTTATTTGCACCCTGATATTCGGGACTTTACAGGTAAACAGAATCAATTATCAACCCAATGAGCTATGAAACTATCTCAGCCTGGGCAACAAAGTGAGACATGTCTCTTAAAAAAAAAATCAGCAGAGCGTGGTGGTGTGTGCCTGTGGTCCCAACTATTTGGGAGGAGGATTGCTTGAGCCCAGGAGACCAAGGCTGCAGTGAGCCGTGATCACGCCACTACACTCCAGCCTGGTTAACAGAGCGAGACTCTGTCTCGAAAAAAAAAAGAAAAAAAGAAACAAATAAAATAAACAATCACTTATTTAATGGCCCACTCTAAGTCCTTGGTCAAGCAATTATTTCATGATGCATAACTTTAACACAAATCATGACAGAATCCTATTCGGAAAGTCCAAGACGCCACCTCATGGAGAAACCCCTTTAGCAATATCTTGGACAGATGGACACCTGGACTTTGTTTTTTCCCCCCCGATGGAGGCTGCCTTATGTGCTGGACAGCGGTGAGCTGCCAGCTGACTGCCTGTCAGAGGTGCTGGCTGTTGGCAACTCATCCATATGTTCACCTAGAACCATCTCCTGGTCCCCTCCACTGTACACTGACTCAGGGCCAGGCTGAGTCTCATTCCTCGTCACTGTTGGTTCTCCCAATGCCTGACCTTCTTCTCTCCCTTGCCAGCTCCCATTCCCTCACTCCAGTGCCCTTGTGGGGTTACTGTATCCTACAATCAGAATATTATTTTCCAGTTTCCCATTGAAAGTTTTAAATGATGGGATTACACCTACCTGGGTTTTAAAAGTATGTCAGAGAGGTTTTCTGGGAATTATACTTCATTAATTAACTCATCTTCTTAAACTCGGTAATACCCTTTTTATTCATAAAAGGAACTCAGAGGCAATGAGATGGCATTTAAATAATTATTTAGAGGTGGGACTAATTCAGAGGACTTTTCCCTTCAGACATTCTAAATCAGTTTCTCTATCTGGGACACTGAATGGTTGCTCTTATCCAGCACATGAAAGAGTCCCTCTCGCTTTCTCCATCAGATAATGGATCCCTCTAAGACTTTCAATCCCCAGCAATGCCTGCAGGGAACTGAGCATGAGGAGGTATCTGGGTGTCCATGGCACAGGTCTGGAGAAGGGCAAAGAGCAGGCAGGAAGCACACATCACAATTTCTGTCATAACCTATCACAAAGTCCCATAATCGCTCTCACAGCTTCTGCATGACCCTGATTTTTATCTGGACTCAAGAATTCCATCTATTATGAGAGATTCTGACGCTTAAAAAAGTTTTGTAAAATCTCTTCACCAAGCCCATCAAAAGACCAACACTATTTATCTAACTATGAAATATTTCAAACATACAGGAATGTTCCAAAAGTGATCACACACACATGCACACACACACACACACATGCACACACACACATGCATGCACACACACATGCATGCACACACACACTCCACCTAAATTTAGCAAGTGAGAACATTCATCATCTTTGCTTCAGCTCTCCAGAAAGTGACGTATCACATATTACACCATCTTCATCACCATCATCATCATCAGTGGAAGACCCATTTGCTCACTGTCTTCCAACCCGATACCCTCCTCCACAGTGGGAACCACGATCTGGAAATTGGTCTACATGTCCTCTCTGTTCATGTTCATCCTTTCACTCCATATGAACACACTAAATAAAATATAGTATTTGGGGATGTTTTCAGGCATCATATAAACAATACCATTTTTGTCAATATAATTCTGCAATTTTTATGTACCAGTATATTAGAGATTCATCCATGGAAACATGAATATATGCTGTGTAGGGGAGGGGCTTATTACAGAATTGTAGTGCTTGAATATACCACAATTTGCATATTGATTCTCCTATCATTGGACATTTTACTTTGCTTTTGTTTGTTTTTGCCATGAAGAAGAATACTGCAATATATTTCCCAGGTATTCTCTTTGGAGACACGTTCAAGAGCATCTCTAGGTGTTTGCTCCAGAAACAGCAGAAACATGCACATAAAATGAAGGATGGAATTTTCTCTAAGATTCTCAGCCTTCCAATATTATCTTGGCCCTGAGGATAGTTCACCATTTTAAAAAATAAACACTTTCTGGGGAACCATTAAGTATAATTAAAAAGTCTCTTTTTAATTCTAATTTAAATCCCTGCATTGGGCAAGTGTTTGATATTATTATTACAAATAAACAGTAATGGTCAGTCAGGGAGCAACTTGGTCTGGAGGGTGAGAGAAGACTCCATGAACAAATGACGGTTAAATCCAGGTCAGATTGGGGAGGGAGCAAATATCTGGGCAGGAGAAGCAGCAAGAGACAAGTTCCCGAGTCTGGACAGGGCCTCGGTGGTGATTCCCATTCTCGGGGAGAACAAGTCTTCACCTGAGAAAACAACCTCTGTGGCTCTCCCACTTCCATTGCTGGTCAGATCTTATGTACAGCTACTCAATTGTTGCCAAGAAAGAATGTTCCCTTTTGAGATTTTTAGGTACAGGAAAAACCTCTTTGCTGGCTTTAAGACCCTGATTTTTTTTTCTCTTCAATCTTTTCCCAATCTCCCAACTTAAAGTACCTTGACAACTCATGCTTTTTAAGTGTTTTTAAACAAAGTCTGTAGAAAATGAATAGTGAACAATTAAGCTATGCATTGTCTAATATTTCTCTCCTTGGTCGAACCAAAAAGACAAACGGAGCCCCACGACTTTTTGAGGACAGCTAGAGGTGATTTCAATGATTCAGATTTCTCCTTGTTCCTGGCTTCTCTGCAAGTTCTGCCACCCATCCTTGTGACTAAAACCTTGCAAAAGACCCCAATGAAGAGTAGGAGTCCTTGGATATCTTCCCAGTTAATAAGAAAACTGTAAATGCTATTGTGAAATAACCAAACTAATTAACCCCCTGCAGTTGGAGAAAACTAAAAACCCCAGGGCAGAAACTCACACATCTCAAAATTACCAGAGGAAAGAAGGAAGCACCATTTCTATCCTCACAGCAGGGCAAATCATTGGTGCAGGCACAGGTTTAGAAAGTAGAATAAAGCACACATACTAAAGGAAAAAAATCACAGCTCAAAGAAATAGAAATCTTATAGATTATGAAGTTATGGAATGGAATATCAAGCTTCCCAGGCAGGGAAGTGTGAAAATATGAGGTTGATGCACTCACAGGGAGAGGCTTTGAAAATGGACACATGTAAAACTCTTCACTGTAGATACTGAAGAAACCTGAGGATTAGACCCAGGAAGTATCTATACATCATCACCACCCCCACCATCATCATCCCCTTCATCATCCATTTTTATCATCATCATCATTGTCATCACCATCATCCTCTTCCTTCTCCTCATCATCCATTGTTATCGGCAGTAACACTGTCATCATCATCACCATCATTACCTTCATCATCACCATTATCATCATCACCCTCATTACCTTCATCATGACCATCATCATGACCATCATCATTACCCTCATCATCACCATCATTATCATTACCATCATCATTATCACTACCATCATCATTATTTTCATCATTACCCTCATCATCATCATCATATCATCATTACCCTCATCATCACCATCACCATCATCATCATCTTCATCACCATCACCATCATCACCATCACCATCACATCACCATCATCATCACCATCATCATCACCAACACCATCATCACCATCATCATCATCATCATCACCAACATCATCACCATCATCATCACCATCACCATTATCATCACCATCACCATCATCACCACCATCACCACCATCACCATCATCATCAACATCATCACCATCATCATTACCTTCATCATTATCAGTATCTATTATCATCACCATCATCATCATCACTATCATCACCATCATTATCATTATCCAGTCTTCTCACCATCATCATC
>CAUYLG010066913.1:0-79939 GCA_963573385.1 Cacajao melanocephalus
CCGCCTCGGTCTCCCAAAGTACTGGGATTACAGGCATGAGTCATCCCTCCTGGCCTAGGCTTTTCTTTAATCCTCACATTGCCCTAGTGGGTAGGGGCTAGAATCTCTATTTTCCTGATGTGGAGAATGAGGCTCAGCTTGGAGAGGTCAAGTGACCTACCTAAGGTCACACAGTTAGGATGTGAAAGAGCAGGAATTCAAGTCCAGGGCTATATGACTCCAAAGCTCCCATCTTATACCACTTCTGGGGCTGTGCTGACAATTAGAAGGGGTGTCCAGGAAGCCCCTAGCCCTCTTCAGCCCCTCACTGAGTGAAACTGCAGGAGTTTTTCATTATTATTATTGATGTTAACATTGCCATTAACTCCTTTTCCTTCCCTTCCCCTCTGCTAGAGTTCTTCAAGTTCAAGGGCTTTGGGAGTCTCTCCAACCTCCCTCGGTCCTTCACTCTGAGACGGTCCTCAGCTCCCATCAGTAGGCAGTCCCATTTGGAGCCTGACATCTTTGAAGCCACGCAAGATGACATGGTGACGGTGCCCAAAAGTCCCCCAGCCTATGCCCGCTCCAGTGACATGTACAGCCACATGGGCACCATGCCTCGCCCCAGCAACAAGAAAGCACAGAACTCACGGGCTGCCCAGCAGGCCCAGGAGGTGGGCCCCGAGCCCAACCTGGTACCCAGAGGTCTGCCCGACCCCCCAGGCTTGGAGGCAGCCAAGGAGGCGGTGGTGGAGGCCAATGGTCTCCTGGAGGACACCCCAGCAATGGAACCCAACCCTTCAGCAGTGGAGGCAGACACCATTGGAAAGCCTGAGGTCCCCACAGCAGACATAGAAGAGGAGGGACCTCCCAGGGATGTGCAATCAGAAAGGTAGGTGCCCAGGGGCTGGTGACAGCAGGACCTGTAGGGATGTTTTCTTTTTAACCCAGTACACATCTGGGTTAAAAAGAAGTCTGAGTGCAGTGGCTCACACCTGTAATCCCAGCACTTTGGGAGGCTGCTGCGGGCTGATCATGAGGTCAAGAGATAGAGACCATCCTGGCCAACATGGTGAAACCCCATCTCTACTAAAAATACAAAAATTAGTTGGGTGTGGTGGTATGCGCATGTAGTCCCAGCTACTCGGGAGGCTGAGGCAGGAGAATTGCTTGAACCCGGGAGGCAGCTGTTGCAGTGAGCCGAGATCAGGCCGTTGCACTCCAGCCTGGTAACAGTGAGACGTTGCAAACAAACAACAAAACAAAAACAAACCAAAAAAAAAACCCTACACATCGACCAGGTGCTTACTGTAGAACAGACACTGTGCTTGAACCCTTCACTTGTAATCAACAAAACAAAGCTGGCAGGGAGAAACTGTTACGGCTTCCATAGGATACGTGAGGAAGCCGAGATTCAGAGGGTGACACCATCTGCCTCAGTCAGGGTGCACATTTACTAATGACAAAGCCACCATGTGAACCGAGCCCCCCTGCCTTCAAAACCCCTGTCAGCCTCTAGCATGGGCCCTTAGCTGCTGGCTGGGTCCGAAACCCAGTCACCAGACCCCTACCCTAGACCCCATCACCCAAATTGCAACCATTATTTCTTCTGGACAATACCTCCACCTAGTCTAGAAAACCATTTATCAGCTTAAATTGGTTATAAGGTGAGTTGAGTTCAGGCAAAAATACAAATTGTGATAATAGGACAATAGCTCCCATTTAGTAAGCATTTTTACTGGATATCAAAACAAATATCTCACTGAAAACTCTGTAAAAGAGTCAATCATTAAGGCCAGGTGCAGTGGCTCACGCCTGTAATCCCAGAACTTTGGGAGGCTGAGGCAGGCAGATCACTTGAGGTCAGGCGTTTGAGACCAGCCTGATCAACATGGTAAAACTCTGTCTCTACTAAAAATACAAAAATTAGCAGGGCGTGGTGGTGTGTGCCTATAATCCCAGTTACTTGGGAGGCTGACGCATGAGCATTTCTTGAACCCGGGAGGTGGAGGTTGCAGTTTGCCAAGATCATGCCACTGAACTCCAGCTGGGCGACAGAGGGAGACTCGGTATCAAAAAGAAAACAAACAAACAAAAAACAAAGATTCAATTGTTAGCCCCATTTACAGTTTGGGAAACTGAGACTCAACCAAGGTTACACAGAGCTGGGATTTGAGCAGGAATCTGCCTGCCTCCAGAGGCTGCACACTTACTCAACCCTAAGGCCATGTCTTTCACACCCCGGGAGACCCCTCAATCCCAGCCAATGGGGTCCCCAGGTTTTGGATCTTCAGAGCCTTTGTCTCAACCACATCAGTCACATGTGCCTGTCGAAATAAAGAAAAAAAGCTAGCTGAGCAAAAGTAATTGTAGAGCCAGTTCTGGGACCTTTCTTTTTTTTTTTCTGGTAACTTTCTTGAGCAGCTTTGTCGTGAGACACCAAGCACAGCCCCTGTCTCTGAGCTGTGATTGCCTAGACCCCTGATCAGTGAGGAACAGGACTATGTAAAGGGGCAGGGTGAATCCAGTCCAGATTCTGCTTCTTACTGGCTGCATGACTGGACACATCTGTTCCTCTCCGGGAGCCTCAGTTTCTCATCTGATAAATGGGCATAACAATAGCACCTACCTGGTCGGGTTGTGGTGAGGATTCAAGAGTAACATACCTGTAAAATCTCAACACAGTGGCTGGCACGCTGCACTCAGTAAATGGGAATGCTGTATTTACGATTAACAAAACTCATATTTTCCACCATCCCTGGCTGCTTCTGCCATCCCCTCCTACACTCGGCCTCACTCGGGCGTAGAGGACCAAGGATTGTATGTAGGGGAGAGGGCCTGATGGGTCCTGGGGCGTTCTAAGGCGCCTCAAGGTGGGAGACTGCACCAGGAGCCTGGCCCCTCCTACCCAGGGAAGCCTAGTTTCGCGGAGCGAGGCGGGGTGGGGCGAGGCGAGGCGGAGTTGAGGGCGTGTCTAGGGGCGTGGCCTAGTCGGGCTTCGAGGAGAGCTGCTGGGGAGCGAGCTTTGGGACCCCGCGGGCGAGGCGGAGGGGTGTGCTCGGGGGCGTGGCCTCCCCGACACTAACTGACGGCGAGGAGGCGGAGCGAGACCGGAGAGGGAGGGGCGCGTCCGAGGCGGGAGTGTGTTTCCCTGCTGGTGGAGTAGGCGGTGGAGCGGGGCCAGGCAAGGGGCGTAGGGGCGTGTCTGGAGGGGATGTGGTCTACAGGTCAGTCTCCGCCCCCGGAGTCCGGCTCTGAACTCCGCAGCTCCGTGGCCTGAGAAAGGCGAGAGCTGGGCTTAGGAGGTCCCTGGGCTGCAGGCTGCGACAGCGGGGGAAGCATGACTGCCGTGGGCCGACGGTGCCCCGCGCTGGGGTCCCGAGGGTGAGTGATCGAGCTGGGCCTGGGGAGGGCCAGCGGGGAGCAGGAGAGGTCGAAGGAGGAAATCTGCACCCCTAGGGCAACTGACAAATTCTGGGGTGGGGTTAGCATCAGGGACTTTTCCAAGCCAGCTTTCTTTGGGTGTAACTTTGTCCCCGCAGGCCAGGCATCTGCTCATTTACTCTACCCAACAGCCCCAGAGGAGAGGTACTACTATCACCCCCATTTTATAAATACGGAAAGAAAGCTTTGCCTGCTGAGTTTGACACAGCCAGTGAGTGTCAGAACCAGGGTTTAATCCCAGCTTTCTGGCCCATGGTCTTAACACCTGGGCAACACATTCCTCTCCAGAAGGGCCAGGGCCGCTGAGAAAGGTGGTCTTTTCTTGAGAAACTTTGAGAATGCCAAGTCCAGGACCCAGCTCAAGCCTTCTTCCCCTGTGGATGGAGGCCTGGTGGGCCTAGCAGTGCCTCTGGCATCACACTTGGCCAGGAGCTGATCAAGGAAATGGAGAGACTCTTCCCCTCCGGCATCTGGAGTGTCCCGAGGAGGATGGGATTAGCAGACCAGATTGAGCCCCCTTCTGCTGCCTCAGGACCCAGTGCTCCATCTGCCCCCCAGGGACTGTAGCACATTTCTTTCAGGAGTCCCTGAACCTCAGCCCTGTGCCCTGGAGTCAGGGAAGCAGCCTTGCCTGTGAGATCTCAGACTAGCCCTGCCCCAGTCTGGGCCTCAGTCTCCCCAGTAGCCCAGATGGTCCTGAGACGGTCTCTGAGGATCCATCCAGCTTAGGGAGGAGAACATTTGGGAATTGCCAGTAAGCAAGGTCGGGGTCCCTGTTCCTGAGTGTCTAGAGGGGGCTGTCCCAGTGGCTGTACCAGGAGCAGCCTAAGCTGGGGAGACGGTGTCCCTCCCCCACCCCTGGGGAGGCAGGGTGCACCTGGAGCAAGAGGAAGGAAGGGGAAGAGGTGAGGCTGCAGGAGTTTCCTGGTGTCCTGTTCCCTGCTGAGATCATGGGGATGAAGAGGAAGGAGGGAGGAGGGGCCTTTAGCTCCCAAAAGAAAGGAAAGCACCAGCTGAGCCTGCCCCCTGCCTCCCAGGGAGCCTCAGTCCTCTGCAGATCCCAGAAAGGCACCCTCCCACCTCAATCCATCTTACAGAGGACGAAGCGGGGGCCTGGAGAGGGACAGGAAGCCCCAGCACTCCCTACCCCACGCCCACCGACACTGGAATTGTCAGGCGAGGGTCCCACCAGGCACGATCACCAGCTGACAACCAGCGAACATCTGACAGGTGTTGTCTAGCTCGTGGGACCTGTGAAGTGGGTGCCTCTACTTAACTCTATTTTGCCAGTGAGGAGACTGAGGCTTAGAGATGGGAAGGGACTCTCCTGAGGTCACAGAGATACTGGGTGTCAGGCTTGACTATTTGATCCCAGGCCTGACTAGCTCCTAAGTCCAAGCTCTCTCTCTCTCTCTTTTTTTTTTCTTGACTAAGTCTCACTCTCTCTTCGGACTGGAGTGCAGTGGCACGATCTCAGCTCACTGCAACCTCCGCCTCCCAGGTTCAAGTGATTCCCCTTCCTCAGCCTCCCAAGTAGCTGGGACTACAGGCGCATGCCACCACGCCCAGCTAATTTTTTTATTTTATCAGAGACGGGGTTTCACCATGTTGGCCGAGATGGTCTCGATCTCCTGACCTAGTGATCTGCCCACCTTGGCTTCCCAAAGTGCTGGGATTCCAGGGCGTGAGCCACCGCTGCACCCGGCCCAAGCCCAAGCTCTTGACCACTAGGTCACATTTCCCCTCCTGCAAGTAAAAATTTCAAAGCTTTTTCTACCATTATTTCATATGACTTCCCATGACCCCTCGGAAAGGAGCCCATTTTACAGATGAAGACACTGAGATTTTTGTGAGTCTAATAACTTGCATGAGACGACACAGTTAGTTGAATTGGAATGATACTCATTTTCATACTGACTGAGGTATAGCTATGCCTCAGACACTGTTCTAGGTTCTGGGAGATGGTGGTGAGGGTGACAGACAAAACCCTGCCTTCACGAAGTCCCCATTCTAGGACAGGTGAGACGGATGATAGACGAGATAGATTAGTTCTGCAGTCAACTAGAAGAGAAAGAGTACGAGAAAAAAATTTTTTTTTTTGAGATGAAGTCTCACTCTTGTCCCCCGGGCTGGAGTGCAATGGCATGATCTTGGCTCACTGTAACCTCCACCTCCTGGGTTCAAGCTATTCTCCTGCCTCAGCCTCACGAGGAGCTAGGATTACAGGCACCTGCCACGATGCCCTGCTAATTTTTGCATTTTTAGTAGAGACGGGGTTTCTCCATGTTGGCCAGGCTGTTCTCAAATTCCTGACTTCAGGTGATCTGCCCACCTTGGCCTACCAATGTGCTGGGATTACAGGCGCAAGCCACCACGCTTGGCTGTTACGGAGAACATTTAAAATCAGTAACAGAATTGGTTGGCGAAAGTGGGGAGCTGCTGGTGGTGCCAATTTAAGGTTAGCCAGAAAGAAAGGCTCAGTGAGGAAGTGATGTTTGAACAAAGGACATGAAGGGACAAACCGTCTTGCTGTCTGGGAAGGAGCATACTGGGCCAAGAAAACAGCCTGTATAAAGGCCCTGAGGTGGCATGTTTGGGGAACAGCAGAGACCAGTGTGGACAGGGCAGAGCAAGGTGAGGAGGACAGGGAGGGGCTAGGCTGGGAGGCTGGATTGGAAATGGAAGCAGATAACGTAGGGTCTGGAGGGGCCCAGTGAGGACCTGGCTTCGGCTCTGAGCAAAACGGGAGCCATTGCTGGCCTTGAGCAGCATTTAAAAGACCTTTTTTTAGGAGGATCTTTTCTATTTTTGATATTTTTCTGAGACAGGGTCTCATTCTGTTGCCCAGCCTGGAGTGCAGTGGTTCAATCATAGCTTACTGCAGCCTTGAACTTTTTAGGAAGATCTGACTGCAGTTCTGTCACTTTTTAGTGCCTCATCTGAGTGTCCTTTGCCTTCCACCAAGAAATCCAAGCCCCACCCTTCACTTCCAAGGGGCTGTTTGGAAGGAAATGGGAACTTGAGAACCAGGGGCACCCTGTGTTGCCCCTGCCCCAGCCCTGGTGCCAAGCACTGACAACAGGCCAGGATACTCCCCTCCGCCCCATTTCCTTTTGGAATGTTGATTCTGGTCCAAGAATTCCCAACTCTCCCCAGAGTCCCACGACCCTCTTGGCCCTGCAGAGTGACGTCAGCTGCCGGGCATCTGGTAGCGATTACCCACCAGGGGAGGGGGTCGTGGTGGGCCCCGTTTGTGCAGCCTCTTCAGGCTCTGGGCGGCTGGTCCTTGTCTTCCGAAGGGGCCCAGCTGCTCCTGGCTCTCATTTCCTGTGGAGACTTTCTCACAGTCCCTGAGACCCCCGGATGCCTTGGGCTGTGGGAACTGGGCTGGCTTGGGAAGGATGGGCTGTCCCCCCGACCCCTAGCTGGAGCCACATACCCCCAAACCCTCAGGGGACCCTGCAGGCTGCTGGACCTGTGTGGGATGAGGGCTGGGGAGGCTAGGGGTCAGGTACAGCGGTAGTTCAGAGGCCCACTGAATATGTGGCCTTGAGCAGGTCCCTTTTCCTCTCTGAGCCTTAGTTTTCCCATCAGTAAATTGGGGACAGTGACAGCACCTGCTTCATAGGGTCACTGTGGGGACGGGATATGTCAGGTGGGGCATTTATTCTGGGCTTGGCCCAAGCAAGTACCAGTAAACAGGAGCTACTCATGCTGTAGAAGGGGAAACTGAGGCCTGATGAGAGGGTCTTGCCCGCCACACCGCTTCCTACCTCCCAGCCGAGAGCACTCTCAGGCTTCACCCCATTTCCTCTTCCTGACATTGGTTCTGGACTTGGTTGAATGCCGTTTTTTTGTTTGTCTGTTTCTTTGCCTTCCTTCCCCAGCTTCTCCTCTCCACCCGGAAGTGGCTCCCAATGTCTGGGGGAGTCCACCCATGTAAGGAACGGAGCAGAGAATTAGACATCAGGCCATCTGGTTCTAGTCTGAGCAGCTGCGTGCCCTGGGTCAAGTTACAAGCTTCAGTTTTCTCCCCTGTAAAATGGGGCTTCAAGATCACAGGCGTTCCATCAGCTGCCAGCACTCAGTAGATGCCTTTTCTTTTTGCTCTTCTTCAGCAGGTTTTGAGACTTGAGTGGCAGCTCTCAGAGCCCAGAATCCTCAGCTCCACCCTGGGAAGAATGGCCCCTGCTCTGCCTTCTCCTTACAGGGCTGCCGCCCATCCTGAGTTCCTGCTGGACACCCCAGCCCACTCAGGATGACTGAGGGCTCCGGACGGTAGAGAGGGAGCAGGATGTTCAGGGAACAATGGTGGCCCATCTTGTGGAGTCAGGGAGGGCTAAAGCCAAGAGTCTTCCTGGCAGGGAATCCCACAGCCCCCATGGCTGGTATCCCAGGAGAGACAGGGCTTTCCACCCAGCTCTCTTTGCCCAGGGCCTTTAAGGACTGAGAAGCTCAGAGCAGGCAGGTGGCTGCTGCTTCTCTGCCGTGGGTGAGTGAGGATGAGCATGAAGGAAGGAAAGAGGCTGGGCACAGTGGCTGATGCCTGTAATCCCAGCACTTTGGGAGGCCAAGGCAGGTGGATCACCTGAGGCCAGGAGTTTGAGACCAGCCTGGCCAACATGGCAAAACCCCATCTCTACTAAAAATACAAAACTTAGCTGGGCATGGTGGCACGTGCCTGTAGTCCCGGCTACCCAGGAGGCTGAGGCAGGAGAATCACTTGAACCCAGGAGGCAGAGGTTGCAGTGAGCCGAGATTGCACCACTGCATTCCAGCCTGAGCAACAGAGCAAGACTCCATCTCAAAAAAAAAAAAAAAAAAAAAGGAAAGAACTTCAGTCCCCCAGGAGGGGCAGGGTGGGAGGGTGGCAGATCTCCATGGGTGGAGGCTGGGGCAGCAAGAGGAGACCCACGTGGGCCAGGGAACCTTGCACCCCTCCTTCTCATGTGGTCCTCACCGCCATTCTGGGGAGACAGTGATAATGTGCCCACTTCACAGATAAGGAAGTTGAGCTTCAGGGAGGGAAGGTAGGAGCTAGGGTTGGGGGCAGGGGAAAAGCTGAGAGGCAGGTGGCAGAGGTTGGGGAGGTCTCCACTTGAGGATATATGTCCAGGCCTCAAGGCCCAAGGGAACAGACAGGGACAGAGGGCAGACCGGCCTCTGCAGAGGACCAGACCACCATCATGATAGAGGGCCAGGGCTGGGCAGGATGGCAGCCTCTCCCCACCCCTTCTCCTACAGGGCTGACGCTTCACTCCGGCCCAGGATTGAGGCCCTTAAGGTGAAGCTCAGATTTAAACATGCATTAGGGGAAAATAAAGGATAATGGGCTTTAATTGCTGCTCATTAATCCAATTAATTAAGCTAATGTATGCAATAAGTGGTATCAGTTATCAGAACAAATCAGTTAATACAGGCAATGAAAGGGGTTGGTTATTTAAATAATTAATGTTAATGATTAATGGGACTGATTTAGCTCAATTGTCACTATTATTTATTAATTGATTTCACCACTAATACGGCAGGAGAAGTCTCTTTTAGGTTCATAAAATGAGGAATAAATAAATTAATTAGTGGAGCTGAGTTTTACAAATGGATGTTTTGATTCCTGGATTTGATCATTACAATGAGAGGGAGAGTATTCTAGAAATCTCCAAGCAACTGAGCTCTGAAGGCTGAGTAGGAATGACCCCAGCCAAAAAGGAGAGAGGATATTTCAGGCAGAGGGAACATCATGTGCAAAGGCCCTGAGGCTGCAGGGAATGGAGCTCTTCAGAGGAAGGTTGAGGAGGCCAGAGTCCAAGGAAGGGAGAGGAGAGAGAAGAGATTTGACCAGCAGAGGCTGGGTCACAGATGGCCCAACCAGTAGGACTAGACTTTGTCCTCAGGGCTGCAGGGGGCTGGTGTGACACTCATTCATTCATTCAAAAAAATATATTTACTGGGTTTCTGATGGTTCCTGACACTGTCTAGACTGAAACACAAACCCTTGTCTATGTGGGGCTGACGTTGTAGTGAGAGGAGCTAGTCCCTTCATGAGAGGAAGTGCGTGCTGAGTCAGATGAGGAGTCAGAGCAAAATTAAGCAGGGAAGGGAGTGTGGCAGTTGGGGAAGATTACACTTTCAGAAGGGGTGGCCAGGGAAGGCCTTGTTGAGAAGAGGACATTTTAGTGAAGAACAGAAGGAGGGGCTGGGCATGGTGGCTCACGCCTATAATCCCAGCACTTTGGGAGGCTGAGAAGGGAGGATCGCTTGAGCCAGGAGGTCGAGGCTACAGTGGGCCATGATCTCACTACTGTACCCCAGCCTAGGCGATAGAGTGAGACTCTGTCTTAAAAAAAAAAAAAGAATTGAAGGGCCAGGCATGGTGGCTCATGCCTGTAATTCTAGCACTTTGGGAGTCTGAGGCCAGTGAATCACATGAGGTCAGGAGTTCAAGACCAGCCTGGCCAACATGGTGAAACCCCATCTCTGCTAAAAATACAAAAATTAGCCTGGCGTGGTGGTGGGTGCCTGTAATCCCAGCTACTTGAGAGGCTGAGGCAAAAAAATCACCTGGACCCGGGAGATAGAGGTTGCAGTGAGCTGAGATCCCATCACTGCACTCCAGCCTGGGTGACAAAGTGAGACTCTTTCTCAGCAACAACAGCAGCAACAAAAGAGCGGGAGGGAGAGAACCCAGGGGATGCCTGGAGGAAAAGGATTCCTGGCAGAGAGACTAGAAAGTGCAAAGACCCTGAGGTGGGGTGCGGAGATGGGGCAGGGCAGGTGAGGAGGAGTGTGGAGGGCTGTGCGGTCAGACCGCGCAAGGCTGTTTCGAGGACCTCGGCTCTTACCGTGAGTGAAGCTGGGGGCCACGCCAGTGGGTTGGAGCAGAGGAAAGCTGTGATCTGACTTTCATTTGAACAGGACTGCTGTGGTTGCGGTGGGGGGAGAATAGGTCTCGGGGACAGATGGAGGCAGGGAGGCCAGTGGGAGGTAGTGGCAATAGTCCAGGCAAGTGATGGCAGCAGATTGCAACTGGACGTGGTCACTGTGTCTTGGACATGTCAGGGTGTTGTAGCACCACAGGGCGAGGCCATGAGGTGGAAGAGTGGCCCCAGAGCCTCAGTTTCCCTGGCCTGGGCCTCTTCCCCTAGCAGCCCCATAGGCTCTGGACACCCTACCCAGGCCTGAGGTCTTGTGCAGGCACCCTGTCTCCAAGGCTCTGCCCCTGTCCTAGGCCCCGAGGGGAAGTGGACAGGAAGCAGGAGGAAGCGCCGGATTGATCCAGTGTCCCGGCCAATCTGTTCCCAGCAGCAGGAGGATTTCCGGGCCTGAATAGCAGGAAATGTTGGGATAGGACACCTCACCCGGGAAGAGTGGGTGGAGGTGGGTGGGGGAGGGGTCCCCACTCTACCTCACTCCCTCTGCTGCTGGACAGAGAGAACCCAACAGCCTAGCAACAGTAGCTGGGCTGTAGCCTGAGGGACTGTGGTTAGATATCATCTAGGACTTTCTAGGAGAGAAGATTAGCGATGAGAAACCCTAGAATGTTAGAACAGGGAGGGTAGTCAGACAGCTTCTCAAGGAGGAACTTTTGGCCTCAGGATTGGGGGATCCTGCAATTTTATTTTTTATCTCAGCTTTCTTTTGCTGTAAAAATTAGGCTCCTGTATTTAAGGAGGAGTTTCAAGATTCTACCTCCCCTCCCCATTTTGCAGATGGGAAGACTGAGGCCTTTCTTAGCCAGAGACCCTGGACCCAGCCTAACAAAATGAATGATGACAGCAATTAACAATTAACATTAGCTATTTACTATTCATGCATTCCTTTAAGTAATATTTCTTTCTTTTTTTTTTTTGAGACAGAGTCTTACTCTGTCACTCAGGCTGTAGTGCAGTGGTGTGATCTTGGCTCCCTGCAACCTCTTCTTCTTGGGTTCAAGTCATTCTCCTGCCTCAGCATCCCAAGTAGCTGGGATTACAGGTTTGCGCGGCCACATCCCGCTAATTTTTCTTTAAGCAATGTTTCTTTTTTTTCGAGGCAGAGTTTTGCTCTTGTTGCCCAGGCTGGAGTGCAATGGCGTGATCTCGGCTCACTGCAACCCCCACCTCCCGAGTACAGGTGATTCTCCCACCTCAGCCTCCCGTGTAGCTGGGATTACAGGCATGTGCCACCACACCTGGCTAAATTTTGTAATTTTAGTAGACACGTGGTTTCACCGTGTTGGTCAGGCTGGTCTTGAACTCCTGACCTCAGGTGATCTGCCTGCCTTGGCCTCCCAAAGTGCTGGGATGACAGGCGTGAGCCACCATGCCTGGTAAGCAATATTTCTTGAGCTCCTGCAGGCACTGTATTGGGAACTGGGGGTCCCAATGGTGAATTAGACAAAGTCAACACTTTCATAGGGCATCAGATAATTAAATCAACAAATAAATATAAAGTGGCCATTTCAAGCAGAAATTGGAAAAATTGAAAATAAAGCAGGGTTGGGAGCACAGAGTGAAGGAACGAGGCACTATTCTAGGTGGGGTCATCAGGGAAGGCTCCTCTGAAGAGGTGACACTAAGCAAAGCCCTGAATAAAGAGGAAAGAGGGACAAGCTTCATGAAGCCCTGGGGGAAGAGCACTCCAGGCAGAGGGAATAGCAGAGGCAAAGGCTCTGTAGCTGGAATGAGTTGGCGAGGAGGGTGGGGCAGAGGCAGGATGAGGAGCAGGATGTGTGGGGGAGACAGGTTGGAGGGTTGGCGGGATGGCTGTCGGGTACCAACCACCAGGCCACACGGGGCCTTGTGGGTTGGGGAACAGATGGCCCAATTTATGCCTGTTTTTTTCTGGCATAATCATGGTACCCTCTTTACTCTCACAAGGAAGAAAAGTTCTGGTTTGGATGATAAATTGTATGGCCACAGAGAGGGGTTTAGATTTTGTTCTTCCAGAGATGGGAGCCACTGAAGGGCTGAGGATGGTGTGCTTGCCATGATCTGCGTAGGCTGTAAGCTTAGGCGCCTTCTGGCCTCGGGGCAGAAGCTGACTGTGGGTGACAGTGGACACGGAGCCCTCAGGAAGGCTGCTCTGCCCCACCAGAGACATGAGGGTGGCCCCGCTGAGGGGACAGGGTGGACACGAGGAGAAAAGTCAGGATGGATTCTGACAGCAGAGTGCAGGATTTGCTGGTGGCCTGGGTGTGGAGCTGAGTGGAAGAGATGGGGCACAAAGGACCGAAAGGTTTTCGGCTGAAGCTACAGAAAAGAGGAAGCTGACATCAGCTGAGACAGGGGAGATGGGGTGGGGCGGGGAGGAGCCGCAGTTCTGCTCTGGATATGACAAGTTGGAGATGCTGTCAGACATCCAAGGGCAGGCGTCCAGGAGGTAGTTGGGTTTCCAAATCTGGGGTTGGAGGGACGGTTCCAGGCTGCCTGAGGGTGGGGGTGGCATTTAAGGCTGTGCAGTGGAAGGAGTGGTTCCCGGTGGCCCTCAGGAGGAAGGAAGGGAAAACAGCCACCTCTGGCCTCTGGCCCCTCCAGGCTCTCCACCATAAGGGCAGAATCAATTCCTTAGCCCTCTAGCGCTGGCAGTGGCTTCACAGCGTTCTGAGCAGTGGCTGTGACTGGGTCACTCTGCTCTAGGAAGTGAGCACGGGGCAGGAAGACAGGCACTGATCCCCAGCTTGGGGCCCTGCAGTGTTTAGAGTCAGGGATGATGGGGGTGGGGTGGGAGGAGGGGGTGGGGTGGGAAGACGGGGTGGGGAAGGCAGAGAGAAAAAGAAGAAAACCAGGGAAGCATGGTGTCCGGAGCCCAGGGAAGAAAGTGGTTTGGGAAGTAGGCTCCATAATAAGCTTGTAACATTCATTATCCCCTGAGTCCTCCAGTCAATGCCATTAGGCAGAGACTGTCATTATTCCTGATTTATGGAAAGGAAACCCAGGCTCAGAGAGGTGAAGGGGCTTGCCCAGGGGTGCACAGCTGGAAAGTGGAGGAGCACCCAGGCCAGCCGATAAGTGCCCCCTCCTGTCTTCAGGGTGAGCCTGCTGGGGTCCCAAGGACCAGGTGCTGGCCCCAGGCCGGCAGGCAAGAGACTGGCAGCTAGGGAGCCAAGCAGAACTGGGGCCACTCACTCATCTTCTCTCTTTTCAGGTCTGCTGGAGAGCTGGAGGCTGGCGGAGGAGACTACGTGAAGGTAGGAGGGGCAGGGCCAGGGGTTGGTCAGAGGACACTGCAGGTCTCAGGGCCTGTTCCGTTACGGGTGGGCAGAGCCCTTCCTCAAGTCTTGTTAGGAGCCAGACCTCACTGTGTATTCCCAGGAGGGGAGGTTCTCGGAGTCCAGGCAGCATTTGGATCCAGTTTCATTCTCAGCATCTTCTTCCCACACCAGCCATTATTCTCTCCTGGCCCCAAACTCAGGGCATCCCAATATTTGTTATCATCGGACCCCACCCACTGGCCAGCTGGATGGGGCCCCACCAGTGTCTCCATGAAAAGGATGCAGCCCACCAATCCCACCCAATCTTTGTGCACCTACTGTGTGCTGGCAGTGGGAGCAGGGAGCAGGAGAGGATGACTCAGTTCTTTATCACAGATAATAGGCACAGCTCAGATTTATCCAAAGCTTCATTTATCTTGGGCACTGGGAATGTTGAAAACGCAGTTTTGGCCGGGCGCAGTGACTCACGCCTCTAATCCCAGCACTTTGGGGTGCCAAGGTGGGTGGATCACTTGAGGTCAGGAGTTCAAGACCAGTCTGGCCAACATGGTGAAACCCTGTCTCACTAAAAATACAAAAAAATTAGCCAGGCCTGGTGGTGTGTGCCTGTAATCCCAGCTACTCAGGAAGCTGAGGCAGGAGAATCACTTGAACCCAGGAGGTGGAGGTTGCAGTGAGCCGAGATTACGCTACTGCACTCCAGCCGGAGGGGGGGGGGGCGCGGGAAGAAAAAAGAGAAGGCAGTTTTGAAATAACAATGATAGTAATAATAACAATAAATAACATTTTGTGTACCTGCTGTGTGCACACCCTGTGCTGGCTGCTAGACGCTGGAGGAAAGCTGTTCTTTACATGAGAGGTCTTTGACCTTCTTCCTCATCACTGGCTAGGGAAAGCCTTCTTGTGCCCATTTACAGATGGGAAACTTGAGGTCCAGAGAAGTGCAGTGACTTGCCCTGGGTCACATTACTTTGAATACTGAAAATCACAATTACTTTTGCAACAACCTAATATTACGAGGAAGAACTGGGATTACACCCCAAGTTTGATTCCAGGACTATACCCAAAGCCCTTGGCTTTCTACCCTCAGGAGCCCCGACCCTGAGCCGGGCCCTGTGCTGAGTACCGAGAATAGGCAGAGGGCAAGGAGCACCAGGCCCTGAATTCAAAGGGCTTCCAGTCCGCGTGGGATCCAGGGAAGAATCATACAGTGGTTTGTGCTTGTTTTTTTGCAGTCCCTCAGATCCAACTTTTATTTTTATTATTCTTTTTTTAAGAGATGGGATCTTGCTCTGTCTCTCACTGCAGCCTTGAGCTCCCGGGCTCAAGGAATCCTCCCACCTAAGCCTCCCAACACC
Organism: Cacajao melanocephalus; assembly: GCA_963573385.1. Classification (NCBI taxonomy): domain Eukaryota; kingdom Metazoa; phylum Chordata; class Mammalia; order Primates; family Pitheciidae; genus Cacajao; species Cacajao melanocephalus. The sequence goes on from CAUYLG010066913.1 coordinate 14,971, forward strand.
CTGGGACTACAGGTGTGTGCCACTGGCTAACTAAAAAACAACTTTTTTAAAGATGGGGTCTCACTATGTTGCCCAGGCTGGTCTCAAATGCCTGGCCTCAAGTGATCCTCCTGCCTCAGCCTCCCAAAGTGCTGGGATTACAGGCATGAGCAACCACGCCTAGCAGATCCAAATTTTAGTCCCATCAAAGCATGATGGGCTGGGCGTAGTGGCTCAGGCCGGGTTCAGTGGCTCACACCTGGCACAGTGGCTCACACCCGTAATCCCAGCACTTTGGGAGGCCACAGTTTGAGACCAGCCTGGCCAACATGGCAAAACCCCATCTCTACTAAAAATACAAAAATTAGCCAGGAATGATGGCGCATGCCTGTAATCCTAGCTGCTGGGGAGGCTGAGGCAGGAGAATTGCTTGAACCCAGGAGGTGGAGGTTGCAGTGAGTTGAGATCGCACCACTGCGCTTCAGCACTCCAGCCTAGGCAACAGAGCAAAAAAAAAAAAAAAAGGATGATATAGGCTGATATAAAAAAACCCCACAAAACGAAAAAAAAAATTTTAGTCTTAGATCTGCCACTTACTTGTCACTGACTTTGGGTGTGGGCATCGCTTCTCTGAGCCTGTGTTTGCCTATGTGAAATAGGGGTAATAGTGGTGCCTCCAACCCAGGGTTTCTATGGGTTCAGTGAGCCCATTGTCATGAGTGGGGAGCTGGGCCTGGAACAGGGTAGGCTGGCCTGGCTTCTAAGCCCAGGGACATTTCATTATCCTGAGATGCTGCCTGCACAACTCTGTGTAAGTGACTAGTAATGGGGCAGCTTGGGAGGTGCTCAGATTGCTGCCCCCTCACCATCACCAGAAGCTGTGGGAGCTCCGGACATAGGGGATGACTTTCAGCTGGGGAGCTGGGGAGCTGGGGAGCTGGAGATCAAGGAAAGCTTTCTGGAGGTGGAGGCACTGGAGTCAGGCCATTGCGGTTGACTGAGAACATTCAGTGAGATTACTCCATGAATGAAATGCTGGACAGGAGACAAAGTTAAGCAGAGATGGGTAGGAGAGTGGTCCTGTCAGAGGCAGGAGTGTGGACAAAATCAGAAAGTAAACTGCATGAGCCCAGAAACAGCCCAGGGCAGCAGCAAATCGAGCAGAAATTCCAGAGCCCTTATGCCACCACGGGAGGGAGGACATGGGGAGAACCGACACCAAAGCCAGTGGATGGAATGCAGGGGGCATATTTCAGCATCCCGCAGACCCCAGCTGCTTGGTAAGTAGTGAGATCCCTGTGAAGAATGTTAGCTTTATATTTCTTCTTTTAGTTTATTTTTAGGAGTTAAAAAAATGTAGGTTTTTTTTTTAACATTGTAAAATAAATAATACCTGATCAGTAGAACTGATTAAACAGTCTCCCAAAGGATAAAGTCAAAGGAATGTTAATTTTAGCTTCAAGATTCAGTCAGATGAGGTTCCAGGCGCTGTGGATCATGCCTGTAATTCCAGCAATTGGGAGGCCAAGGTGGGAGGGTCATTTAAGGCCAGGGGTTCTAGACCAGCCTGGGCAACATAGCAAGATCCTGTCTCTACAAAAAATGTATAAAAATTAGCTGGAAAGGCCAGGTACGGTGGCTCACGCTTGTGATCCCAGCACTTTTGGAGGCCAAGGTGGGTGGATCATTTGAGGCCAGGAGTTTGAGACCAGCCTGGCCAAGATAGTGAAACCCCTCTACGAAAAATACAAAAAATTGGCCAGGTGCAGTGGCTCACACCTGTAATCTCAGCACTTTAGGAGGATGAGGTGGGTGGATCACTTGAGGTCAGGAGTTCGAGACCAGCCTGGCCAACATGGTGAAACCACATCTCTACTAAAAAGAAAAAAAAATACAAAAAAGTTACCCAGGCATGATGGCACACTACTGTAATCCCAGCTACTTGGGACGATGAGGCAGGATAATTGCTTGAATCTGGGAGGTAGAGGTTGCAGTGAGCTGAGATCTTGCCACTGCACTTCAGCCTGGGTGATGGAGCAAGACTGCATCTCAAAAAAAAAAAAGTTATATGGGAGTGGTGGTGCATTCCTAAAATCCCAGCTACTTGGGTGGCTGAGGTATGAGAATCACTTGAACCCAGGAGGCAGAGGCTACAGTGAGCCAAGATTGAGCCACTGCACTCTAACCTGGGTAACAGAGTGAGACTGTGTCTCAAAAAAAAAAAAAATTAGTTGAGCGTGGCAGTGTGTGCCTGTAGGCTCACCTATTCTGGAGGCTGAGGCAAGAGACTTGCTTGAGCCCAGGAGGTCAAGACTGCAGTGAGCTGTGATTACGCCACTGCGCTCCAGCCTGGGCAACAGAGGGATAGCTTGTATCTTTAAAAAAAAAAAACACTCAAATGAGGGTTGAAAGGAAACAATAGTTGGTTTCTAAAAGCTGCCTCCTAGGCCGGGTGCAGTGGCTCATGCCTGTAATAGGAGCACTTTTGGGATGCCAAGGCAGGCCGATCACTTGAGGTCAGGGGTTCGAGACCAGCCTAGCCAACATGGTGAAACCCCATCTCTACTTAAAAAAAAAAAAAAAAAAAAAAAAAAAAAAGGCCATGTGTGGTGGCATGCACCTGTAATCCCAGCTACTCGGCAGGCTGAGGCAGGAGAATCGCTTGAGCCTGGGTGGCCGAGGTTACAGTGAGCCAAGATTGAGTCACTACACTCCAACCTGGGCAACAAGAACAAACTCCATCTCAAAAAACAAAAACAAAAACAAAAGCCCCCTCCTACTTTGAGGTACTCATCTTTGAGGGATCAGCATCCAGAACTTCAGAGTTCTCAAACTATTTTGTGCATCCTTTGATTCTAAGGCAAGAATTCTTAAATTCCAAGACCATAAAATTCCAGGCTGCATGCTCAGAGCTTCAGATGTATTTACAGAAAACAAACAACTAAGGCCCAGAGAAGTGGACTCACCCACCTGTGGTCACACAGCCTGTCAGAAGGATTTGGACCCAAAGCCTGACTGATGGGAATCAGCAATGTCTCCCTTTGCATTGAAGAGCCTAAGGTTCTAGGACAAAAGTCCAGTTTCTTCTACTTTTCCTTCTTTTTTTTTTGAGACAGAGTTTTGCTCTTGTTGCCCAGGCTGGAGTGCAATGGCACAATCTCCACTCGCTGCAACCTCCGCCTCCCGGGTTCAAGAGATTCTCCTGTCTCAGCATCCCAAATAGCTGTGATTAGCTACTACACTTGGCTAATTTTTAGTAGAGACAAGGTTTCTCCATGTTGATCAGGCTGGTCTCAAACTCCTGATCTCAGGTGATCCGCCCGCCTCGGCCTCCCAAAGTGCTGGGATTACAGGCGTGAGCCACCATGCCTGGCCTCTTTTTCTTTTTGACACAGAGTCTTGCTCCATCACCTGGCTGAAGTGCAGTGGTGCAATCTCGGCTCACTGAAACCTCCACCTCCTGGGTTCAAGCGATTCTCATGCCTCAGCCTCCTGAGTAGCTGGGATTACAGGCATGTGCCACCATATCTGGCTAATTTTTTTTGTATTTTTAGTAGAGACGGGGTTTCACCATGTTGGCCAGGCTGGTCTCAAACTCCTGGCCTCAAGTGATCCACCTGCCCCAGCCTCCCAGAGTGCTGGGATTACAGGTATGAGCCACCGTGCCTGGCCAAAAAGTCAAGTTTCTAAGACAGGAAGCTTGAAAATAATAGCATGCACTTATTGAACGCTTACTTCATGCCTGGCAACTTACATGCACCAGCTCAGCGAAAGCTCACAAGAGTTCTGTCAGGTCGATGCAGGCATTAGCTACTTTTGACAGGTGCATTTTCCACAAGTAAGTAGTAGCTTGTGGAAGCGGCTGGTGGGAGTGGGCGCACCAGTAGTTACGGGACAGTGGAACCCAGGCTGCCTCCCTAATGATTGGGCTTTACTGGCTCTCTGCACCCTGAGTCTGTCAGTGAACATCGCGATTCCCCGCAGAGTCTCTGGTTCCAAACCAGGGATGAGAACTCCTGGGCTCAGGGAGATTTCCTGAGACCACAAAGGATTTGGTCGAACACACACAGGGATTTTTCCAGTTTTAGATATGATTTAATTCAAGTCTCTGCCCGCTCCCGGTCTGTTAGAGGTGCGGCAAGTGGAGGAGGCAAGAACCTCCCCTCGCTGGTCCAGGGGTCCCCCACCCGATCCCACTGTTCCCGGTAATGCCCCCCTTGGCAGGTCCTCCGCTCCGCGCCCGCAGCCCCAGGCAGCTCGAGAGCGCGGGACTGGAGGGCGGGGGGCGAGGGGCTGGGAGCGGGGGGCGGGCGGAGGGAGGAACAATGGCCCCCTCCCCTCCCCTGGCCGGCTGGAGGGTGGGGTCTCCCCGCCCCGCCTCCCCGCTCCTCCCCCGACAAGGCGATGAGGTAATCGCGCCGCTGAGAGGCACGCGCAGCCGGTGCCCAGCCGGTTGGTCCCCGCGCCCCTGCCCCGCCGGCCACCGCCCCCCAGCACCGTCCCGGCCCCGGCCGCCCGGCCCCACCATGACGGAGCGGTGCAGCCTGTGGAGCGCCCTGTCGGCTGCCGCCTGCTGCTTCTACCGCGGCTCCTTCGTGCAGGTGCAGGTGAGGGGGCGGCTCGGCCCCCGCCACGCGCGCTGGGCTGGGACCCCCGGCCGCTCCGCCCGGGGCCCTAGAGCTAGCCGGGGAGCTGCAGCCCCACGTCGCCCAGCAGGGTCGGGGCCGGGCCGGGCCGGTCAGGGGAGGGGGCGGGGTCGCCCCAACCTCACCTCTGGGCGCCCAGGAGCTCCGCAGAGTGAGGGTTGGGAAACCACTCCTGGGACTCCGGGCAGCGGGGGTTGCCGGTCGGGTTCTGCCTCCTCCGCAGCAGGGAGAGAGCTGGGGCGGGAGGACTGGGAGATGGGGTCCCCTGCGCCCTGCCTGTCCTCCTCCTGGCACGCTGGCCCTTGCGGCTGACCCAGGCACCCTGGCTCCCCTTTGTACCGGGGGCGCTGGGCTGGGGTCTGAAGGCTGAGTGCGGAGCAGGAAACGCCGGGGATGCTTCGGGTGCCAGTGTTGGGGCCAGAGCGCCCGCCACCCTCCCGCCCTCTAGCTGGGCTCGGGCATGCCTGGGGCGCGGGTCTCTCCTAGCCTAGCTGGCGGGCAGTGCAGGACGGCGCCGCGGCGGTGAGAGGGTTAAACGGAAGGGGGTGGAGGAGAGGACCCGGACCCCGCCTCTCTGCGGAGCATCCTTTGGGGATGGCTTTCCTTGGGGTTGGGACGCTGAGAGGAGCTGGAGGGGATGCTGGGCTCGCGCTGGCGGGAAGGGGTTAAGACACTGTCCGGGGGTCTCCGCCCTCCTGCCCCCTGATCCCCCTGGGAGATGCCAGGCGCGTCGGCTCTGCACTCCCCCAGGCTAACACGCGCGCAGAACCCGCCTGAAGGACAGCCCCGCCGGCAGCGGAGCGCAGCATCCCCGCACTGGCCAATCAGGCGCGCGCAGGCCGGGAGGCGGTGAGATCATCTCTGGCCAATAGCAGGGCGCCGAGCGCAGGGATGCTGCATTCGCACCCCAGCACCCCCAATTATAGGGAGCCGGGGCCCCAGGTCGAGGTGAGATCAAGGCACAGGGACTCTAGGGTACTTCACCCTCAGGTGTGCAGGAGGACCAAGTTGGTTCCCCCAAACTCTCTGGAACCAGTGGTTAAGCTGGAAAAGGGGAGCCCAGTCTCCCAGCCCCCTTTAACGGATGAGGCTGCCCAGGCCCAGAGAGGGAAAGTGACTGGCTCAAGGTCACACAGTGGCAGCCTTAGGGTGGGTTCTTCAACACCCAGCCCCCTGCCTCCTTTGCCCGAGTCCCTCTAGCTGCAGCTGTGGAGCTGGGGGAAGGTGTTGATCGCATGCTCTTTGTCAAGGAGGATACCAGAAGGTTGGGGTCCTGGTTCCCTTTTTCCCTGTGACGCCCACTCTTCCCTCCCTAGGGTATGGTGTGATATGAGGAAAGAGGACTAGGCTGGTGTAAGCACTGCAAAGTGAGAGGGAGAGAGGCCAGGGACCCCCAGAAATGGGGAACCCCTTGGAGAAGCATAGGTGGCTGAGAAGGCCCATATCCTAGCTCAGCCCTGGGCCTCTCTGCCCTTCAGGAACATCAGTTTCTACCATGGGTGGAGGATGTACAGAATTCCCACCCCCAGGCTCCGCCTTTCCCCTGAGCACCTGTGCAAACCGCCCACTCCCACCATCTGTCCCCAGAGCCCTGCAGGCTCCTCGAGGTCCATATTTTCATGGGCCCACCGCCAAGTGCTCCTGCCCCAGCCTTGCCCACTCAAAGCATGCCCTATCATCCTTCCAGGATCTTGGCCTGGAGTCCGCTCTGACTCTTCCACCCCATTCCCCCACATAGATCAATGGCCATCTAAACTCCCCTTCCCCCACTCCCTCTCCCACACCCCATCTGCCCTGCCACTGCCTTGAAAACTCTAGGCTGCTCTCCACAAGTGGACTAAACCTGCCCCAACATTTCAAATCCTTCCATGGCTCTGCTGTGGCCTTCAGGTAAACCCCAGCTCCCCAGGTAGCCCTTCCACACCTGTCCCTACCCCAACAGCCTTTTGGAAGCTTCTCATCCATCTCCCCTCCCTCCCCTTGGTTCTGCCTGTAGGGCTCTGACTTTGCAGCTGTCTCCCCAGAAGCTCTTCCCTGCCCACCTGTCTACCCACTCTCTCCACCCAGGTGCTTCTGCTTGGCTCCCCGAGTCCTTCTTCAGGCCTCAGGAAAAGCATCACCTTTTCAGGGAAGTGATCCCTGACTCTGCCCCCTGTCTAGGTTGGTGGTGCACTCTCTCTGTCTGTGCATCTCTGGACATTCAGGAAACCCGGAATTGACTGTCAGTGTCTGCAAGGGCTCCCCAGGGCAGCAGCTACACTGGGTCCTCAGCCCTGGCATAGGACCAGGGTAGGGACTTAGTCAGTGTTGAATGGAGTCAGAGATTCTAGATTATCTCTGACACTGGGAATCATGGTGTCTTGGGAGCAATGCAGGTTGGGGTAAACCCAGGCAGTGTGGGAGCAGAGAGGTGAAGGATGTGGCCATAGAATTAGGAGGCAAGGTCTGTGGATGGTCTGAGGAAGCAGGGAGTGGACTGGAGGACCCTCGGACTCTGGGGAGCCAGGGATCCCAGGGAGAGACTCACCTGGAATGAAGGCCTTTTACTGCCCTCCCTTATCAGTCCTGCCTTCTGGTGTCTGTCTGTCTTGGAGTAGTCATCTTTGGAGTGCAGAGTCAGGGAAAGGAGAGTAAGGACCGTCCCATGTCCTCACAGTGATGAGGTTGTCCATGTACCAGTAGTATTCTGGAGTGCTGTCTCTTTTCATCCTCGAGTGAGGTGAGGCAGGTTCTGTCACCCATTTTAATGAGGAAGAAATTGAGGCCCAGAGACCTCACATGGCGCAGCCAGAATTGGGCTGGGCTCTGATAGGGGTACAACTGGCATTGGGGACTCCCCTTCCTCTGTCCTTAGGGCCCCTGGGATCCATCAGCCCCCAACTTCAGGCCACAGTAACCAGGAGTCTCTCCTGGGCCAGGTGGGAGGGTGGAGTACTGGGCATTATTTCCCTCGGTGGCCTTGGGCTTCCTTGCTGTGCTGTGGTCTCCCCATCTGGTGAGGATTTCTGGGGATTTCAAGGGATAAATGGCCTTGAAAGTTGTAAGGGGCAATGAAGATGTCTGTGTGGGGTCCCTGTGTCCCGGTTTATGGTCCCTTCTCCATCCTTGCACTGTGGAATGCATCATCCCAGTACCTGTCCTTGTCCAACCAGCTTTGTGGTTTTGCTCATACGTTTTCCTGCAGTACCTCCTGCCTTGCCTCCAAGATTCACCTGTAGAAATCCCCCTCTGACACTTCAAGATCAGTTTGGTGCCCTTGGTGCATATTGAGTGTTTTCTTACTGCCATCTCCTCCAGGAAGGCTTCCCAGATCCCTTGCCTCACCCAGGGTTATTCCTGCTTGTAAAAACCACCCAGCTCTTTGCCGCTGTCCAGTGCTGTGGTGCTGACTGCACTCTACCCAGAGGCTCCCGTTGCTTTTGCCTCTCCTCGGCCTAGGCTCTGTCTTGAGGGCCGGGCTTGGTTTATATATCACTGCACCCACCCCTGGCATATAGCACAGGGCCTGGAATACAGTTGGCCTTGTTTGGTGGAATGAATTGAGATTTCTTTACTCTTTCTGGGACCCATGGGAATGGACCTTTCTGGTACTTGTGCTTTAGTGCTCCCAGAGTCCCAGGAGAGGAGGAGTTCACCTAGGGAAGAATGAAGCTGGGAGGGCAGGAAGAAGGGAGCTTTAAGCTGGATGCCAACTTTTGGTATCTCCCACCCAGTTCTCCAAGGAGAAGTACATCCTGGACTCATCACCAGAGAAACTGCACAAGGAGTTGGAGGAGGAGCTCAAACTCAGCAGCACGGATCTCCGCAGCCACGCCTGGTACCACGGCCGCATCCCCCGAGAGGTGAGCGGGCCCCAAGCTGGGACTTCGACCCTGGACCCTCCCACGCACTACCTTGGCCAGCCCCAGCCCTGGCTGCAGCCATCTGGGAGGCCCTGACCTATTACTTGGTAGATTCAATCAGAATGGACTGGGAGGAGGTCTAGCTCTGCCCTTTACTGACTATGTGACCTTGAACAAGTTGCTTCACCTCTCCAAGCCTCAGTATCTTCTGCAAAGGCTTGTTGTAAAAATTAAATGAAATAATGCAGGTAAAATGTTTAGCATGATGCTTGACACCATGAATGTTGGCCGTTGTTATTATTACTGTTATCGTTACTGGTCTATATATCTGCTTATTGTACGTTTGCTTCGTGAGTACCAATCTTTGGGCTACTTAGTTTTGGCAAAGTTGAGTTTCTTGGCCAATGTGACTTTATTTTTGTTTTTATTTTTTGAGATGGAGTCTCGCTCTGTCACCTAGGCTGGAGTGCAATGGCACGATCTCGGCTCACTAAACCTCCGCCTCCTGGGTTTAAACCATTCTCCTGCCTCAGCCTCCTGAGTAGCAGGGATTATAGGTGCACACCACCATGACCGGCTCATTTTTGTATTTTTAGTAGAGCCAGGATTTCACTATGTTGGTCAGGCTGGTCTCAAACTCCTGACCTCATGATCTGCCCACCTTGGCCTTCCAAAGTGCTGGGATTTTAGGTGTGAGCCACCACACCCAGCCCCGCGGTGACTTTATAAGCCACAGACAAGCTGATAGATCACTTGTTCCTTCTTTCATTCATGCTGTAATCTTTGCCAAGCACCAACTCTGCCAGGACCTGTGCTAAGCACCAAGGATGCAGAGGTAGAAGAGGTGGTGGCTTCTCTTGAGGGCTAATGACCCGGGGCGGGGGCGGGCTGCTGACAGTCAGAACCTAGTGGGAGAAATGCAAGAATAGAGTGCCTGGCATGAATATGGGTGAGTCCCAAGGAGGGGACACTGAGGAGGGAGGGCTTTGTGAGATGGTTAGGAGTTCGCCAGGTGGGACTGGGAGCAGTGGCTCATGCCTGGAATCCCAGCACTTTGGGAGGCCGAGGCTGGTGGATCATCTGAGGTCAGGAGTTTGAGACCAGCCTGGCTGTCTTTACTAAAAATATAAAAATTAGCCCGGCATCGTGGTGGGCACCTGTAATCCCAGTTACTCGGGAGGCTGAGGCAGGAGAATTGCTTGAACTCGGGAGGCAGAGGGTACAGTGAGCTGAGATCGTGCCACCACGCTCTAGCCTGGATGACAGAGTGAGATCCCGTCTCAATGATTAATAAAAAAATTAACAAACAAACAAATAAATAAGTTCATCAGAGGGACAAGGCAGGAAGGGTATTCTAGGAACAGAAAGCACCTTGGTGCAAGGGCCAGGGGCATTCCAGAGCACTGGGTGGTTGGAGGAATGAGGATGAGGAATTCACTCTGCCCAACCAGAACCCTGAGAAGGGGTGGGTCTGAGACCTGGGTCTCAGATAACGACCATTCACGCTTCTCCAGACCCTGGGCCTCTGTGCCTTCCATTCCAAGGTGTCATGTCCTCCCATTCCTGAGCCTCTGTGCCGCAGACCCAGGGACTCTGGCTGAGGTGCCCCCTCTGAACCAGGGTCATTGCATCCCTGCTCTCAAGTGTCAGATGTCAGATGTCTCTGTTCACTGGGTTCTCGATACCCTGGGTCTGATCTTGCTGTTTCCCCAATCCTGGGTTACTCTGTCCACCAGATCCTGGGTCCAGCCCTCTCCTGGCCCTGCCCTGCTCCAGTCTAACCATGCCTTCTGCAGGTCTCAGAGACCTTGGTACAACGCAACGGTGACTTCCTCATCCGGGACTCGCTGACCAGCCTTGGCGATTATGTGCTCACATGCCGCTGGCGCAACCAGGCCTTGCACTTCAAGATCAACAAGGTGGTGGTGAAGGCGGGCGAGAGCTACACGCACATCCAGTACCTGTTTGAGCAGGAGAGCTTTGACCATGTGCCCGCCCTTGTGCGCTATCATGTGGGCAGCCGCAAGGCTGTGTCGGAGCAGAGTGGTGCCATCATCTACTGCCCGGTCAACCGCACCTTCCCGCTGCGCTACCTCGAGGCCAGCTATGGCCTGGGACAGGGGAGTAGCAAGGCCACCAGCCCCGCCAGCCCCTCTGGCCCCAAGGGCAGCCACATGAAGCGGCGCAGCATCACCATGACTGATGGGCTCACTGCCGACAAGGTCACTCGCAGCGATGGCTGTCCCACCAGGTCAGCCAGAGCCCCATTTGTCAAATGGGGGTGTGGGTAACAAGAGGGCTGGTGAGAAAGGGGGGCCCAGCCACACTGAAATGGGATGAAATTACTCTCCTGGAGCCTCTGTGTGCAGGGAGGAATGGGAGGAAGTTTGGGCCATACTATGTGGATGTACAGAACACAGGGCTTGCAGGGAGTCAGACCCAGTTTGCAGTCCCAGCTCTGCCACTCGCTGGTCGTGTGCCCTTGACCCTGTCACTTCTCCATTCTTATCTCATATTCCTACCTATAAAGGCTTTCATTCAAGCAGCCCTCCCTACCCCAAGGGAGCCCTGAGTCCTGAACTGGAGAGGGGCCTGGTCCCCGCCGCCCGATGTCACCCCTCCTCATCCTACCCAGCTAGGCCAAGGTGGACATCCAAGCAGAGGGCTTTACAGCATGGAAATCACTGCACAGGGAATGGGATGTGCTCAGTGAATTTTAATCACACCTGGTTGTCTCTTGGGCTAAGACCAGGCCCCAGATGCCGGGAAACGCCACAGCAGCTAAAGGTTCCTGAGATCCTACTAAGCGTTAAGCATTGTACTTGCCCAATCTCATTAGTGCCCACTTCCTCATGGGAGGTGGGTCCTGCCCGTACACCCACTTTATAGGTGAGGACGCAGGCTTAGAGGGGGGAAGCTGCTTGCTAGATAGTGCTAGGATCAAGACCCAAACCCAGGTCTGTAGATTCTGAAGTCTGTGCCCCAAGTTTCTGTGGCTTCCCTGTCTGTTTGCAAAGAGATTTGCTGTCCTTTGCCACCTGCACTTGGACAGGCCCTTAGGGCTCCATCTCCCTGGCCTGGGTTGGGTACTCCCAGCCAAGGAGTTGACGAATGGATACCCTGTGGACAGCAGCCACTTGGCCTGTGGTTTGGAACCAGTACACATAATGGTGCCAGGATCCATGGACCGTGTGTGCCTGAGGCATCCTGAGAATAGTTGGGGGCAGAGAGGAGAGGTCAGGATGGTGGGCCCACTCCCTAAGGCTCCCCATCCTTCCTGCTGGCCCCTCTCCCCAGACAGTTTTCCAGGCTGGAGGAAAGTCTCTGCTTATCAAGCTGAAGGCACTAGTGAGGGGCCGTGTCTGCCCAGAGAATGGTTGTAGTTGACTAACTTGCAAAAGACATCTCGTGGGGTAGTTGAATTCTGGCCTGTACCCCCTTTCCCATCCTCTACTCCTCAGGAAAAGAGAGGGACAGAGGAGCCTGAAAAGCATTGGCTTAGCTGGGTGCCACCAAGCCTCATCCTCAGGCTTCTCTAAGCTTTGTGGAGGGGAAGGCTGGGTAGGAATGAAGGAGAGCAGGGTCATGTGGAGGACACTGACTAGGAACCGGACGAGTGGCCGGGCGTGGTGGTTCACACCTGTAATCCCAGCACTTTGGGAGGCCAAGGCAGGCAGATCACCTGAGGTTGAGAGTTCAAGATCAGCCTGACCAACACGGAGAAACCCCGTCTCTACTAAAAATACAAAATTAGCCAGGCATGGTGGCGCATGCCTGTAATCCTAGCTACTCAGGAGGCTGAGGCAGGAGAATCATTTGAAACTGGGAGGCAGAGGTTGTGGTGAGCTGAGATTGCACCATTGCACTCCAGCCTGGGCACCAAGAGCAAAACTCTTTCTCAAAAAAGAAAAAGAAAGCCAGGTGTGCTCACCACCAGGGTTCCTAGCTCTGCTCCTGACTCGCTGTGCCTCCTCCATCCTCTGGGCTTCAGGTTTTTTTTGTACCTGCCAGTCAGGAGGTTGGATTTGATGATCTCCAATCTTCTCTGCCTCTGAAGTTCAAGGTGCAGAGGTGGGGGTTCCAGAGGCAGGCCAAGGCCCCTGATCTTGGGGCTCCCTGCCCATGACAGTGTCTGTTCCACAGTATGTCGCTGCCCCGTCCTCGGGACTCCATCCGCAGCTGTGCCCTCAGCATGGACCAGATCCCAGACCTGCACTCGCCCATGTCGCCCATCTCCGAGAGCCCTAGCACCCCCGCCTACAGCACTGGTATGGCCAGCAGAGGGGGTGGAGCAGGTGGAACAAATCTGTCATTGATGACTTCTGTCACCTGTGTGTGGTTATGTGTGTTTCTGCCTCTACTGAGAGCAAGAATTGACACTAAAAACCTGCTAGAACTGTTGGTATCAGCATACAAGATATATCCATAGCTTGTTCATTTAACAACAATTTATGTATGTATTTATTTATTTTTCTAGTAGCTTACCAGAACCAGGTGAAATATTATTTATTTTTAAGATGGAGTTTTGCTCTTGTCCTCCAGGCTGGTGTGCAGTGGCGCAATTTCGGCTCACTCAACCTCCGCCTCCTGGGTTCAAGCGATTCTCCTGCCTCAGCATCCTGAGCCGCTGGGATTCCAGGCACCTGCCACCAGGCCTAGCTAATTTTTAGTAGAGATGGTGTTTCACCACGTTGGCCAGAGTGGTCTCAAAGTCCTGACCTCAGGTGATCTACCCGCCTCAGCCTCCCACAGTGCTGGGATTACAGGCGGGTGACACCATGCCCAGCTAGTTTTTGTATTTTTAGTAGAGCTGGGGTTTGACCATGTTGGCCAGGCTGGTCTTGAACTCCTGACCTCAGGTGATCTGCCCACTTCAGCCTCGCACAGTGTTGGGATTACAGGCATGAGCCACCATACCCAGCCTCCTTTTTTCTTAATAGACTTTATTTTTTAGAGCAATTTTAGGTTCACAGCAAAAGTAAGTGGAAAGTACAGAGCACTGTGCTTTCTTATAAATATGGAGAAAGTTTCTATGTTAGAAACATTCCCATAGGTCATTTCTGGAAAAACACAAAAAGAATGTTTTCAATAGTCCATATTGTCCACGTGTCTTGAGAGGGGGCTGTCCCAGGAGGAACTTTTGCCTAGGGAGGCATTCCACAGAAGTACTGCTGTCCATATCGGTTGTCACAAATCCTTCCCTAAACACAGAGCTACCAACTTTGTCATAACTACAAACTTGATTTAAAAGCAATACTCCTGTGTATAAAATGTAAAATACCTTGACAGAAATGACTTATCGGACAATTTCTAAGCAATGTGGTATAGTAAAGCAGCCCAGATGTCAAGACTTAAATCCTGGCTCTACCACTTGCTGGCTGGGTGTCCTTGGGCAGGTCAGTGCACCTCTCTGAGCCTCAGTTTTCTCATATGTGGAATGAGGATTAAAAAAGTACTTACCCCCAGGACACTGAAAGGGTTAAATAGACTGAGATACAAAGAAGGGTCTCACGGACAGTAAGAGCTCAGTAAATACTGCCTCTGAGGTTTGATGATGGTTTTATTGCCCTTATACCTCCAGCATGTTGCCAGCTCCTGGCACACAATGTATAGCAACAGATCATTATTGCTAATTCAGGCCGGGCATGGTGGCACACATCTGTAATCCCAGCTACTCAGGAGGCTGAGGCAGAAAAATGGCTTGAACCTGGGAGGTGGAGATTGCAGTGAGCTGAGATAGTACCATTGCACTCCAGCCTGGGCAACAGAGTGAGACTCTGACAAAAAAAAAAAAATTAGCCGGGTGTGGTGGCACATGACTGTAATCCCAGCTACTCAGGGAGACTGAGGCTCAAGAATTGCTTGAACCTAGGAGCTGGAAGTTGCAGTGAGCCTAGTTGGCGCCATTGCACTCCAGCCTGGGTGACAGTGGGACTCTGACTCAAAAAAAAAAAATCATTATTGCTAATCGGTTGAGAAACAATCGCATGTGGCACAAGAAATTCCAGCAGGTGCTCAGCTTCCCTGGATCACTGGACGCCCCTCCAAGCAGTGGGTCCCCAAGGCTGCAGCAGCCTCAGGGTGGGGCCATGCAAACTCCTGGGTCCTGGTGATTTCAGAGCGTCACCTGGGCTGGTCAGCTTGCCAGAGTCTGCCAGTCCTGGTCTCTGCTCATGCCAGAAGGTGGGGACATCACCTCTGTATTCCCTGCAAGGAGTGAGGGAGCCTGGTCTTTGGGAAGGGATGCAGGAATCTCACTTTGGTGGGGAGCTGCTGTAACTCGGCCTCTCTCTCTACCTTTCTACAGTAACCCGAGTCCTTGCTGCCCCTGCAGCCCCTTCTGCCACAGCACTGCCTGCCTCCCCTGTTGCCCGCCGTTCCAGTGAGCCTCAGCTGTGTTCCGGAAGTGCCCCAAAGACCCATGGGGAGTCAGACAAGGGTCCCCATGCCAGCCCCTCCCACACCCTCTGCAAGGCCTCCCCATCACCATCACTCAGCAGCTACAGTGACCCGGACTCTGGCCACTACTGCCAGCTCCAGCCTCCCGTGCGTGGCAGCCGAGAGTGGGCAGCGGCTGAGGCCTCCAGCCGGCAGGCCAGGAGCTATGGGGAGAAGCTAAAGGAACTGTCAGAAAATGGGGCCCCCGAGGGGGACTGGGGCAAGACCTTCACAGCCCCCATCATGGAAGTCACCTCTTCCTTCCACCCGGCCACCTTCCAGTCACTACTGATCCCCAGGGATAACCGGCCGCTGGAGGTAGGCCTTCTGCGGAAGGTCAAGGAGCTGCTGTCGGAGGTGGATGCCCGGACACTTGCCCGGCATGTCACCAAGGTGGACTGCTTGGTAGGTGCTGGCTGTGCACTAGAGTGGGGGGAGTGCCTCTGTTCTCTGGGGCAGAATAGTGAGAAGCTGGCTCCCAGATTCCCCCAAGTACAGCAAGTGGGCCAGATTCTAGCTCCATGGCTGTCCTTTGCCTGCTCTGTGTCTCTGAGCTGGTCATTTAGCTTCAGTGGGCCTCTAGCTTCTCCTTTTAAAAAGCACATAAGCCCGAGGGTTGTGGCTCATGCCCGAATCCCAGCACTTTGGGAGGCTGAGGCTGGTGGATCACCTGAGGTCAGTGGATCACCTGAGGTCAGTAGTTAAAGAACAGCCTGGCTAACATGGCGAAACCCTGTCTCTACTAAAAATACAAAAATTAGCTAGGCGTCATGGCAAGTGCCTATAATCCCAGCTACTCAGGAGGCTGAGGCAGGAGAATTGCTTGAATTGGGAGGAAGGGGTTGCAGTGAGGGGAGCTCACACCACTGCACTCCAGCCTGGGCAACAGAGGGAGACTTTTTTTTTTTTTTTTTTTTTTTTGAGTCTTGCTCTGTCGCCAGGCTGGAGTGGTGCAGTGGCGCAATCTCGGCTCACTGCAACCTCCACCTCCTGGGTTCAAGCGATTCGTCCGCCTCAGCCTCCCGAGTAGCTGGGATCACAGGCATGTGCCCACATGCCTGGCTATTTTTTGTATTTTTAGTAGAGACGGGGTTTCATCATGTTGGCCAGGATGGTCTCGATCTCTTGACCTCATGATCCGCCCGCCTTGGCCTCCCAAAGTGCTGGGATTACAGGCATGAGCCACCGCGCCGGGCCTCTGTCTTTAAAAAAAAAAAAAGCATGTAAGAGATCCTTGCTTCCTCCAGATGTCAGTTTGGCACTAGAACTGGGCAGATAGTGGTCTCTGGCTCCCTGATGCACTTGAGGAGCCAGAGACCACTATCTCTAGAAAAGGCCCAACTCTCCACCCCCACCCCCTTAGTAGACAGATAAGCAGAAGTCATGACCTCCTCAGCCCATAAATTGTCAATGCCCAGGCCTTAGCTTTGTTGAGTCTTTGAACATCTAAAGACCCCAGTTCTCTCTATATCTCAGTTTCTCCTTTTGCAGTTTGGGAGAAACTGATTACTGGGTTACACTGGTCTCAGAGCGCAGAAAGCAAGAAAAGAGACAAGGCAGAAAGGTCGCTCCATGAAAAGTCCTGGGTGGCAGGGAGGACCCAGGTTCTAGGCCCAGTGTGTGACTTTGGGCAAGCCCATTCCCTCCCTGGGCTTCAGGGTTTCCCTCTGCAATGAACAAGTATCCTGCCCTTGACCTTAACTGAACATGTATGTATGTATGTATGTATGTATTTTTTGAAATGGAGTCTCACTCTGTCACTGAGGCTGGAGTGCAGTGGCATGATCTCGGCTCACTGCAACCTCCACCTCCTGGGTTCAAGTGATTCTCCTGCCTCAGCCTCCCAAGTAGCTGGGACTACAGGCACATGCCACTGTACCCAGCTACTTTTTCGATTTTTAGTAGAGATGGAGTTTCCCCATGTTGGCTAGGCTGGTCTCAGACTCCTGACCTCAGGTGATCCTCCCACCTCGGCCTCCCAAAGTGCTGGCAATTCAGGTGTGAGCCACCGCTCCCGGCCTTCCTTAACTGAATATTTATTATGGCAGGCACTTCTGGGCATGTTCCCATTAATCCCCATTTCACAGATGGGGAAACTGAGGCTCGCTGAGACAGGCAGAGTCACTTGTTCCGTATCAGAGGGTTAGCGGTGGAGCTGGGATTCAAACCCCACCTCCCAACCAGGCAACCCCCTTAGATAAAGCTCTCTGACTCCCAGATGGCTGGGGCCAGCCCTGACAGGATATTAATCAGCCCTCTCGGCGTCTTTGCAGGTTGCTAGGATACTGGGCGTTACCAAGGAGATGCAGACCCTAATGGGAGTCCGCTGGGGCATGGAGCTGCTCACCCTCCCCCATGGCCGGCAGCTACGCCTAGACCTGCTGGAAAGGTGAGGCAGCGCCGGCACCCGGGGACTCGCGGGGAACCCCCGGCTACCCCACTCCCCGCTGACCGGGGCAGGTTGGCCAATCATAGCCTCTCAGCCCCGCTCCTGGATGCTCTGGCCACGCCTCCCATCCCATTGACCAATCGCAACCTTTGATGACTCCTTCTAAGCAAACTGATTTCCCAAGGACTGAGTCCTGTATTTCCGCATTCGCCTTCCTTTCGCATCCCCTTGACCAGTCATCCACTGGACTATCAGCCTAGCCCCGCCCATCAGCTCGGACTTCTTGTTCATTCTTAAAACTGCTCTGCGCGATGCATTCCGCGGCTCACCCACCGCTCTGGCCCCGCCCCTGACTTATGCTGGCCAATCGGAAGCCCGAGGAGTTGCTTTCCGCTCTCTGGCCGCGCCCCCTTATTCCATTGACCCCTTACAACCTCTCACGTTGGCTCCGCCCTCCGCCCACTCCCGGCCCAACCACAGGCAGGGGCGGCCTCCTGTCAGCACCCCTCACTCCAGTCCCCAAGCCCGCCGCCTCTGACCCGGCCGCTTCAACAGGTTCCACACCATGTCCATCATGCTGGCCGTGGACATCCTGGGCTGCACCGGCTCCGCGGAGGAGCGGGCAGCGCTCCTCCACAAGACCATCCAGCTGGCGGCCGAGCTGCGGGGGACTATGGGCAACATGTTCAGCTTCGCGGCGGTCATGGGTGCCCTGGACATGGCCCAGGTACTGAGGGCCGTGCAGAGACGGCATCGATAGACTGTCTGGAAGAGCCCTGGGGTGCGTTCCTTTTGGGATGGCTGTGTATGGAATAGGAGGAGCTTTGGATTTTCTAGGCAGCGTTGGTGAGAGTACCCGGGAGAACTGAGTTCTGCAAGTGCCAGCCCACAGCAAGTTCTTTCCCGTCTCTGGGCCTTGGTTTCCTCGTTTGTAAAATAAAATGAATGAGGAACATTATAAGAGTTTAAAGAATAAGAATAAGGCAGGGCGCGGTGGTTCAGGCCTGTAATCCCAGCACTTTGGGAGGCCAAGGCAGGCAGATCACCTGAGGTCAGGAGTTCAAGACCAGCCCGGCCAACATGATAAAACCCCGTCTCTACTAAAAATACAAAAATTAGCCAGGCGTGGTGGTGGGTGCTTGTAATCCCAGCTACTCAGGAGGCTGAGGCAGGAGAATTGCTTGAACCCAGGGGGCAGAGGTGGCAGTGAGCCGAGATGGCACCACTGCACTCCAGCCTGGGTGACAGAGGGAGACTCCATCTCAAAGATCAATCAATCAATCAATCAATAATAAATAAGAACAACACGGTCTCAGAGGCAGTGCCCTAGGTTCAACTTCCAGCTCTGCCACTTTTTTGGAATAACCATGGGCAAGTCATTCCCCTCTCTGAGCCTTAGTTCCCTCATCTGTAAAATGGATTGTTATGAGAGCTTCATGGGAGACGTGAAAAGCTGTCATCACTGTCCCTGGCACATGAAGGATGGCCATAATGATAATAATTATCCCACATCTAGTTGTCCACTCAGCAGGGTGGCCCCTGCAGGCTCTCTGCCTGGCTGCTCTCTCACAGTTTGGCCTCCCCAGATTTCTCGGCTGGAGCAGACATGGGTGACCCTGCGGCAGAGGCACACGGAGGGTGCCATCCTGTACGAGAAGAAGCTTAAGCCTTTTCTCAAGAGCCTCAACGAGGGCAAAGGTACTTCCTTGCTGTGTGACTTTGGACAGGTTGCAGCCCTCCTTGGTGTGGCAGACTCCCAGCATGGACAGTGACGAGAGCCTGGCTGAGCTCTGTGCAGGCTGCTTGCCCTGAGCTCACTGTCCCTGCTGGCAGCTGTGTCAGCACTGTCCATATGCAGGCTCAGCCCTGGGGGCTGGGCCAGGGTGGCAGTGGGTTCAGTTGGGGGAATTGGAAAGGAAGCGTTTGTCCCAGGAGTAAGGAGCCCCTGGGGCTCTCTCTGGGACCTCAGCCAGGCCCTTCCCTCCTGCACCTGGGCTTCTGGGACTGCAGTGGGTGGTGGGGGCTCCAGGGTCTCTAAGCGCCTGCTGCCTTTCTCCCTCCAGAAGGCCCGCCTCTGAGCAACACCACGTTTCCTCATGTGCTGCCCCTCATCACCCTGCTGGAGTGTGACTCGGCCCCACCTGAGGGCCCTGAGCCCTGGGGCAGCACGGAGCACGGTGTGGAGGTGGTGCTGGCCCACTTGGAGGCTGCTCGCACGGTGGCACACCACGGAGGCTTGTACCACACCAATGCTGAGGTCAAGCTGCAGGGTGAGTGGCCAGTGGCATCTTGGAGGGCCTGCAGGCCAGGGCCTCTCTCCCGCATCTCACTGCTTCCCTTTCCACCCCTCTGTCCTGCTCTGTCTCCCTAACACCTTCCTCTCATTCCTCTCGTGTCCTTTTTTTTTTGAGTCTCGCTCTGTTGCCCAGGCTGGAGTGCAATGGCAAGATCTCAGCTCACTGCAACCTCTGCCTCCCAGGTTCAAGCAATTCTCCTGCCTCAGCCTCCCAAGTAGCTGGGATTACAGGCATGCGCCACCACATCTGGCTAATTTTGTATTTTTAGTAGAGCCAGGGTTTCACCATGTTGGTCAGGCTGGTCTTGACCTCCTGACCTCAGGTGATCCGCCTGCCTTGGCCTCCCAAAGTGCTGGGATTACAGGTGTGAGCCACCGTGCCCAGCCTCATGTCTTTTCTTCACTCCTTCACTCATTAGTTCAACAAGTAACTATTAGTGGCAGGCACCAGGTGGGGGTTGGGGCAGAGATGATTCAAAGAGCACCTTAGCCATCGTCTTAGCTTCGCTGGGCCTCAGTGTTCTCACCTGTGCAGTGGGCAGCCTGTGGCCTTACTTTACAAGGTTGTTTGCAAGGCTCCCAGCCTGGGGCTCTGGGGTGAGAAAGACCCACTCGGTCTTTAAGGAGTTCAGTCTAATTGAAAACTTAAACTCCCTCTGCTGAAAGGAGAAGAAAGTGGTATAGACAATCTCTCTTACTGCTTCTGGCATTATGTAAATCATGATAATTTACTGAAGACAAATTGGAAATATAAGCTGAACAAAAATAAGGTTAAAAAAATGACCCATGGTCAGGCACAGTGGCTCACACCTGTAATCTCAGCACCTTGGGAGGCCTGGGATCAGGAGTTTGAGACTAGCCTGGCCTCTTGAACTCCTGAAGTCAGGAGTTCAAGACCAGCCTGGCCAACATGGTAAAACCCCATCTCTACTAAGAATAAAAATTAGCCAGGCGTGGTGGCATGTGCCTATAATCCCAGGTACTTGGGAGGCTGAGACAGAAGAATCACTTGAACCCAGGAGGTGGAGGTTGCAGTGAGCTGAGATCACACCACTGCACTCCAGCCCAGGTGGCAGAGCAAGACTCCATTTAAAAAAAAAAAATTGCCCATGATTACTCAGGAGCAAATGCTTTGAACATCCTAGCATATGTCTTCCCTACCTTTTTCTCTTTCAGGAAATAATAATAATTGTCATAAAAATAGCCGAGGCACAGTGGCTCACACCTGTAACCCCAGCACATTGGGAGGCCAAGGTGCGCGGATCACCTGAGGTCAGGAGTTTGAGACCAGCCTGGCCAACCATGGCTAACATGGTGAAACCCCATCTCTACTAAAAATACAAAAATTAGCCAGGGGTGGTTGCGGGTATCTGCAATCCCAGCTACTTGGGAAACTGAGGCAGGAGGATCTTTTAAACCTGGGAGGCGGATGTTGCAGTGAGCTGAGATTGCACCACTGCACTCCAACCTGGGCGACAGAGTGAAACTCTCTCTCAAAAAAAAAAAAATCAAAAAATTAAAAATAAATAAATAATATATACACTTTATATTTGCTTACAAAATGTGTACATCATTTTTTTTTTTTTTTTTTGGAGACAGAGTCCTGTTCTGTCGCCCAGGCTCCGTGTAGTTGTGCAATCCTGGGTTCAAGCAATTCTCCTGCCGCAGCCTCCCGAGTAGCTGGAATTACAGGCACACATACCACTCCAAGCAAATTTTTGTATTTTTAGTAGAAACAGGGTTTTGCCTGTTGGCCAGGCTGGTCTCAAGCTCCTAATCTCATGTGATCCACCCTCCTCAGCCTCCCAAAGTGCTGGGATTACACGTGTGAGTCACTGCACCTGGCCCAAAATGTATACATGTTCCTTAGGAAATAATTTGGAACTTAACTGAAAAATAAGAAAAAAGGAAAAAAAATCTCCAAACATATTTAACATTAATATCTTATGGTCTAGTCATTTTTAATTTATATGCTGCAAATAACAGGACAGAGGCCGGGCACGGTGGCTCACACCAGTAATCCCAGCACTTTGGGAGGCTGAGGAGGGTGGATCATCTGAGGTTGGAAGTTTGAGACCAGCCTGGCCAACATGATGAAACCCCGTCTCTACCAAAAATACAAAATTAGCCGGGCATGGTGGCGCATGCCTGTAATCCCAGCTACTTGGGAGGCTAAGACAGGAGAATCACTTGAACCCTGGAGGTGGAGGTTGTGGTGAGCGGAGATTGCGCCATTGCACTCCAACCTGGGCAACAAGAGCGAAACTTCATCTCAAAAAAACAGACAAACAAAAATAAACAAAAAACAGGACAAAGATGCTAAACTACAGGGTCATGTTGATCCACAAAGTTTGTTGGATCCTTGGAGGGGTTGGCGGGAGGTCCCTAACGGGGTCCCTGAAGAATGCTGGGGCTCTGGACGGGAATCCCAGCCTCTGCCCTGACCCTATGCCTCAACATTGCAGGGTTCCAGGCCCGGCCAGAGCTCCTGGAGGTGTTCAGCACGGAGTTCCAGATGCGCCTCCTCTGGGGCAGTCAGGGTGCCAGCAGCAGCCAGGCCCGGCGCTATGAAAAGTTTGACAAGGTCCTCACTGCCCTGTCCCACAAACTGGAGCCTGCCGTCCGCTCCAGCGAGCTGTGACCCCAGGGACCTTCCCCTCTGCAGCTGTGGACAGTGTCAGGGGCAGAGGGGCACAGACCTTTCCCCAGAGCACCCCAAGGACACTGTGATCAACCTGAGAATGTTCTGGGTTCAACTCCAGCATCTCCCTTGCACCCCCAGGGTCCTGCGTGGACTCTGGGTTCCATCCCACCTGCTACACACTCACCAGGTCTCCGTTGAGGAAGAACAGGAATGCCGGCTCCCCCACCAGCTTCTGCTGCTCCCCTTCCTGCTGGGGTTCCCCATTTTCGAGCCATGGGAGGCTGTTCACGCCTCCTCACTCTCTGTCTGTCCCTCACCCACACCAAGGCCTCCATCTCGCTGTAAATAAGTCTATGTGTGCTGTAAATAGATGTACAGAAGCCGTGTTCTTTCTTTCATATAATAAACTTTTATGACTCTTTATTCTGTCTCTCGGGCTCCTGGGGTAGAAGGAAGCACCTTTTCTCAGGTGAAAGGTAGAAAACTTCATTCAACAAATGTTGTGAGTGAGTGGCGAGTATCTGAAGCCAGTGGCATGTAGGTAAAGAAAGGCAGATTTATCAGAGACAGTATGAAAGGGCATTGCAAGGTAGCAATGGGCAGATCAGCAGAAGAGGAGCTGACTGCAAAGAGACAAAGCCTTGCTGTGAGTTTTTATAGATGGCGCTTCTGCTGTGTGCCGAAGGGGGCTTTCTGCAATACTGGTAACGCCAAGGTTGCAGTGGGGTAACCTACAGGTGTCTGGTGAGGAGTTGGGCTTAGGAGGGCTGTGTGTCCTGAACCATCAAGAAGGCAGACCGAGCTTATCTGCTTTTCCTTTTTGCTTTCCCCTGATCCTGTCAGCCTCACTCGTTTTCCCTAATTAGGATTCTACAACAAATACTTCTTTAGCACCTGGGACATTCCAGATTGTGCCAGGAGCCGGGCTTACAGCAAATATGAAAACCCAGTCCTTGCTCTCTGGGAGCTCACAGACCAGCGGGAGAGATAAACAGCTAATTCCAACCTAGTGCTCCTACCCCATGCCCTGCCCTGGGATGCCATGGCAACAGTTCCCACAAATGCACAACCAGAAATCTGAGGGTTTGGGGTGGACAGGCTTTTTGAAATCTATAATCCCAACTCCCTCTGGTAGTCTGAGACCTGGAAGAAGAAGGGACTTTTCCCGGTCAGAGCAGCAGAGTGGGAAAGGCTCAACCTGGCTTTCAGGACCCAAACTTCACTCCTTTTTTCTCCTTAATAGTGAGAACTACTCTTTTTTTTTTTTTTTTTTTTTTTTTTCTGAGACGGCTTCACTCTTGTTGCCCAGGCTATAGTGCAGTAGTGTGATCTCGGCTCACTGCACCCTCCACCTCCGTCAGGTTCAAGGGATTCTCCTGCCTCAGCCTCCTGAGTAGCCAGGATTACTGGTGCTCTCCACCACGCCTGGCTAATTTTTGTATTTTTAGTAGAGACAGGGTTTTGCCGTGTTGACCAGGCTGGTCTTGAACTCTTGACCTCAGGTGATCTGCCTGACTCTGCCTCCCAAAGTGCTGGGATTAAAACCTGACCGGAACTATTTATTTCTTTTCAGGCTTTGATATTTGGCCCCAGAAGTCCTGGTGTGTGTGTGTGTGTGTGTGTGTGTGTGTGTATGTTTGTGTGTGTGTGTGTGTGTGTGTGTGTGTTTGTAACTATGTGTTGAGGTTGGTAGGGACAGGGAGGGAGTCTTTGAGGTGGGCAATGAAGGCTGTTGCCTTGGTTCCCTTACTCCAGTGGCTGGGGGAGGTGGGCAACGTAGATCAAAACGAATCCAGGCCAAGCTGGAGGCCTGGGGAGCCTGTGCGTTGAACCTCAAACGTCTGGAGTCCTTTGCCTTCTGAATCCTTTGACCAAGAGAGGCTGATAACATGCAGCGAGCACTAGGGCTCTGGTAACAGCCAGACTTGGGTTTAGTTTTATTGTTTAACAGCTGCGTGACATTGGGTAAGAGGCTTAACCTCTTCAGTCCCAAATACGTCCTTATTAAGATGGGGACTACAGCAGAAGCTGTCTCCTAGGACTGATGCCAAGCATTTGCTCATCAGTTGCTGCTAGGTGAGGGAGAATCTTGTTTCATACACAATGGAATGCTGATGATCATTTATTAATTACTTTCTGAGCCAAACAATTTGTGTGCCTTTATCTCATTGAAACACCACCATTTCTCTGGGTAGCAGGTACCTTTATCACATTATAAGGTATATAGGCACTTAGCACTAATGGCACAGAGTAAGTGCTCACCAAAAGCTGTTAGTGAGGGCACTTTTGCCATATAAAAGAAGAAAGGAGCATGGAAAAGGCGCTTTGCAAGGCATAAGGTTCCGCACAAGTTTTTGCTGTAATTGTTACGTCGCCCTTTGTGGTCATAATCCTTTATTTATTCTTTCTGAGCTACTACATGGTCCCCTAGTTACCGTGGCCATGGAAACGCGGCCCGCCGTCCCAGATTGGACGGTTCGCGGGCTCCCCCTGGAGGCCACCTTCCGGTTCTGCTGCGGAACGACTGGGCGGGCCTTGGAGGCGGGGAGAGGGGTGTCGGGAGTTGTAGGCGATGGGCGTGGCTGTCGCGGAGCGGTGCACGCCGGAAGTTGTAGTTCCCGGGCGAGGCGGTTGGCCGCCCCACGGCAAGCTCAGGCCTCACCCGGATGGCGGCTGCGACGCGCGGCTGCCGGCCCTGGGGCTCGCTCCTCGGGCTGCTCGGGCTGGTCTCGGCCGCGGCTGCCGCCTGGGACCTGGCTTCTCTGCGCTGCAGCTTGGGTGCCTTTTGCGAATGCGACTTCCGGCCCGACTTGCCGGGTGAGGTGTCAGAGAGCCCGGAGCGAGGGGCGGGCGGACTCCGGAGCGCTGGGAGCCCAGCTGGCCCTGGCTGGAGCAGCTGAGGACCCAGAGGGCTGTGGGACCGGGGGGCGGGGCCCGCAGACTTGCGAGGGTGGAGGGTACCCGTTGGGGTCCAGGAGCCCCTGCCAACCTGGAGAGAGGTTTTGGGCCTCCCCGGAATGGCCTGTCAAGGGAGAAACGCGCCTTGGGGATGGCCGGGGTCTGGAGCTGACCCCGTTGACAGCTCGCTTTTATGGCTGAGTGCAATCTAGAGGATCGCCTGGTGGGGGCGGGGCCGAGCTGAATCAGGCCTGAAGGTGGCTCTTTTCCGCCACAGACCCCAAGGGCCCCGTGCCATGTACATAGTCAGCTTGTACAAACGTAAGGACACAGGAGTCCCAGACCAGGTTCCAGACATGACGTTCCCCTTGAACCTCTGACTTGGTGGGATGTATCCTCACCATCGTCCTGTGGCCCTAGGTCTGGAGTGTGACCTGGCTCAGCACCTGGCCGGCCAGCATCTGGCCAAGGCGCTGGTGGTGAAGGCGCTGAAGGCCTTTGTGCGGGACCCAGCGCCCACCAAGCCGCTGGTCCTCTCCCTGCACGGCTGGACTGGCACCGGGAAGTCCTATGTCAGCTCCCTGCTGGCGCACTACCTCTTCCAGGGCGGCCTCCGCAGCCCCCGCGTGCACCACTTTTCTCCCGTCATCCACTTTCCCCACCCCAGCCACATCGAGCGCTACAAGGTAGGCTGGATGCGTCCTTGACCACTGTTCTCCTCACCATGGGGTGACACCCTAGGGAGTAAGTCCTGAGCCCAGACAGGGGAGCCACCTGCTCCAGGCCACACAGCTGACTGCAGGCCCAGCCCTCAGGACCTGTCCTGCACAGAGCTTGGGAAGGTGCCATTCTACATAGCAGGGAGCACTTTGATTCCTTGGGGGCAGTAAGGAACCCTGGCAGTACCTACCTGCCAGGGTTGTTGTGAGGGACATGAGATTATATCATTGCAGATATTAGTTATTGAGCACCTATGTTTGTCAGATAATCTGCACTATTGTCCTGCTGGAAATCAGCCCCAATTTGTGGCTCAGAGTAAGATTCCGGAAATACTGACTCTTACTACTGCTGCTGTTGATCGCAAGGTGCCTTCCAGGCTGGTTTGTTTCAGGTCATCCTGCTGGGTAGGTTCAGGGAGCAGGAAGGAGCCTTCCCCTTTTATAAAAGCAGCAGGTGTCATGGAAAGAGCCCTGAACAAGGAAGTGGGAGGCTTGGGTTTGAGTCCCTGTTCTCCTGCTGACCAGCTGTGTGACTTTGGGCAAGTCTCTGCCCCTCTCTGGGATACAGTTTCACCATCAGTCTCACTAAGGAGTTGGTGCTCTCTGGGAAACATCTCCCTAGAAAGGAAATTAGTTCTTGGTTTGGGAAGAGGTCTGGGGTTGGGGGAGTTTCTCCAGCCCCCTCGGAACTCCTGTCTCTCCCCTGCAGAAGGATCTTAAGAGCTGGGTCCAAGGGAACCTCACTGCCTGTGGCCGCTCCCTCTTCCTCTTCGATGAGATGGACAAGATGCCCCCAGGTCTGATGGAAGTCCTGCGGCCTTTTCTGGGCTCCTCCTGGGTTGTATACGGGAGCAACTATCGAAAAGCCATCTTCATCTTCATCAGGTGGGGCCTGGCTTTGCAGGGGGCACTGTGGGGGGCCACTTCTTGGAGGTTCATCTATCTATACAGCCTTAGCCTGTGCTTCCACCAGAATCCAATTCCCCCTGGGCCCAGCTGGGCCTTCCCAGTGCCCCCAACACTCTCAGAGGTGACACTGTCATTCAGCCTGGTTGATTTCCCCTTGGACACTCTCAGCCCATTCTTGGGCTCAGTCTTTTTTTTTTTTTTTTTTTTTTTTGAGACAGATTGTGCTCTTGTTGCCCAGGCTGGAGTGCAATGATGCGATCTCAGCTCACCACAACCTCCACCACCAGGGTTCAAGTGATTCTCCTGTCTTAGCCTCCCGAGTAACTGGGATTACGGGCATGCGCCACCACGCCCGGCTAATTTTATATTTTTAGTGGAGACGGGGTTTCTCTGTGTTGGTAAGGCTGATTTTGAACTCCTGACCTCAGGTGATCCTCCTGCCTCGGCCTCCCAAAGTGCTGGGATTACAGCCGTGAGCCACTGCGCCCAGCCTGGGCTCAGTCTTTTTGATTGCCACTTCTCTGTGGAAGCCCTGCCAGGTCAAGAAGTTTTCCTTCTTTTGTGGCGAGGAGGACACAGGCCTGGGAAAAACAGGAGCTGAGTTCTTGTCCTTTAGTCCCAGCTCTCAGAATCCTTGCTGTGTTTCCTCAGGCAGCATGGCTCCCGTCTCTGAGCCTCTGCCTCTGCTTCTGAATAGCGAGGCCAGTGATGATACCCCGATGTCCTCCTGGAAGTTCAGTGAGGGAAAGTCAGTTAAGGGACACAAAAGTGCTTTGTAAACTGTAAAGTACGTGGCACGTATAGGTGAATTACAGGGGCATGAGGGGAAGCGGAGTGTTTCCAGTGGGGTTGGCTCCTCCCGGCACTGAGCCATGCTCCTAGGTCATGTCAGGTGGCAGCGGGGAAGCAAGGGCCAAACCCTGCCCTGCGCTAGTCCTCGTTTGAGTCTCAGCCTGGGTCTCCCATGGTTTTAGCAACACAGGTGGCGAGCAGATCAACCAGGTGGCATTGGAGGCGTGGCGCAGCCGCCGGGACCGCGAGGAGATCCTCCTGCAGGAGCTGGAGCCAGTCATCACCCGCGCAGTGCTGGACAACCTGCTCCGTGAGTCTGGCTCAGTAGCCCCCTCCTGGGGGGGCTTCACCCCATACCCAGGGGGTCAGGTTCTCTTGGGGTCTCATGCTTTGCCTGCTGACCCAGGAGTCTGAGCCCAGGCTTTGGCACTGCCAGCTCTGTGACCTTGGGTGAGCCTTACAGCCCCTGAGTCCTACACCCAGGAGGCGGCTGAGGGGACCGAGGCCAGCATCTTCCTTCCTGCCCCTGGGAGGTGGGGCCGGCTTCTCCCATCTTGTGAAGCACAAAGCCCCCTCTCCACCCGCCCTTCCTGCAGATGGCTTCTCTCGCTCGGGCATCATGGAAGAGCGCCTCCTAGATGCAGTGGTGCCCTTTCTCCCGCTCCAGCGGCACCACGTCCGGCACTGTGTGCTCAACGAGCTGGCCCAGCTGGGCCTGGAGCCAAGGGATGAGGTTGTCCAGGCTGTGCTGGACAGCACCACCTTCTTCCCTGAGGATGAGCAGCTCTTCTCCTCCAACGGCTGCAAGACCGTGGCCTCCCGAATCGCCTTCTTCCTCTGACTCCCCTTGTCCTCCCCTCATGGAAAGGCATGGAGCCTCTGTCACAGGGACCCAGAGCACCAAGTGAGATGAAGAGAGTGTCGGCTAGGCCACGGGACAGACAGCTAGGAAGGGCCCTGGCCTCTAAACTGGCTCGAGAGCACCTTGGCTGCTGCCACCTTCCCCAGGGAAACCCCTGGTCACCCCAGAACCTCACGGAGCCTTGAACTCCCTACAGCCTGAGCCTTCTTACTGTGAATTATAACTCAGGGACTGTGGCTCGTGGCGGCACTCCCTCCTCCATCTGCCTCCTTGGTCGGGCACCATACCCTTCCCCTCCGCCCCGCACCCTGTGTTTGTATCATCAAGCCAGGTGGAGACTTCTCAGTTTCCAGAAATGGAGGGACTCAAGCTACCACTTGGGCCTGGTTTTAGAAGTTTTTAATTTTATAAAAGAAAAGAATAAGTATAATAAACAGCTATGGGACCAGAGGACTATTGCTAAGACTTTTATTTTATTTTTATTTATTTATTGAGATGGAGTTTCGCTCGTTGCCCAGGCTGGAGTGCAATGGCATGAGCTCACCAAAACCTCCGCCTCCTGGGTTCTAAGCAATTCTCCTGCCTCAGCCTCCCAAGTAGCTGGGATTACAGGCATGTGCCACCACGCCAGCTAATTTTGTATTTTTAGTAGAGATGGGGTTTCTCCATGTTGGTCAGGCTTGAACTCCCGACCTCAGGTGATCTGCCGGCCTTGGCCTCCCAAAGTGCTGGGATTATAGGCATTAATCACCGTGCCTGGCCGCTGAGATTTTTAATTGCTCTGGAAGGAGGCAGCTGGCTGAGTGCCTGTGTGGGGAGTGGTGGGTAGAACTGCTCCCCTCCCCAGCAAGAAGTGAGGGGCTGGGTGGTCCCTTCAGAGAGCTTCATAGTGGGTGAGGTCCTGACCAACCTCAGTTTTGCTGAGACTGGGGCTGGGTCCCCAGATGGACTCGGCCTTGCTGGAAGTTGAGCTCATGCTCTGGCTCTTGCCCTGGGCAGCCTCAGCCTCGCTGGGCCTCTGGCTCTGGCCTTGGACATCCTTAGTCTTGCTGAGGCTCCAGTTTGAGTCATAGAAAACCTCAGTCTTGGCGGAACTTCGGAGCAGTCCCCTGCTTCTGCCCTGGGTGGCATCAACCTTGCTGGGTCGCCAGCTCCTGCCACAAGGAGTCTTGACCTTTCTGGGCCTCTGCCTTGGGCTCCGGGTGGTCTTGGTCTTGCTGGGCCCCTGCCTTGGGCTCTGGGTAGCCTCGATCCTGCTAGAGCTCTGCCTCTGGCCCTGGCTGGACTTGATTTTTCTGGGACCATGGCACAGAGCCTCCCTGTTGTTCCCAGAGTCTGAGGATTGTGTCTTTAGCTGTGACGAGTCAGAGAATGTTACGGCGGTGGCTGAGGTGCTCCTGTATTCCTGGCAGGTAGCTGACATCTCAGTCTCTGAGGTGTCTGTGGTCCTGACTGGGAAGGGTGTGTCAAGAACGCCCATCAGGCCTGCCACACCTGCCCTGGACAGCTCCAGGAAAAGGGGCTTCCCAGTCTCACACTGGCCTATGGCCTTGAGGCTTTGCATAGCCAAAGGGAAAGGCCTGCAGCTCACCCCGCCCAGCCCTGCAGCAATGCAGACCCTGAGGGGCGGGGCTGTGAGATGGGGGGAGATGCCTGGGAGCCCCCTTCACCTGGTCCCAGGCCTCCCGTCCCAGGATTCCAGTCCCAGGCCTCCACTCTGCGGCTGCCCCTCTCCTGTGTTCCCATTGCAGCAGACAGCCCCCAGCAGGCCCCCTGCATCCCCCCAACCTGCATCCCACCCTCCTGCCCTTCCGTCCTCATCCCCACTAAAAGGCCATAAATGCGCCCATGGCCCGGGCTTCCCCTGCACTTTCTGCCCTGTCTCCTGGCTGAAAGGTCACTGGGCAGCCTTCTTCCTTTTGGAGCTTAGAGCTCAGGTCCCAGGGCAAGGACTATGCCAGTCATCCCTGCACCCAGTGTTGAGCACAGGCCTGGCTTGGGCACTCAGTGCGTTTGCTGGATTCATGAAATGAAGAAGGGGCTTGGCCCTGCCACTCCCCTCCCCACTGAGGGCTGTGCACACCCGTCCTAGGGCCTCTAAGGAGCAGTGTCCCGGTTCTTCACTTCTGTCTCCTCCAGGCGGGGGCCCTGCGGAACTGGGGCTAAAAGCCCCCTGGCCATGCACAGGGTTTGTGAGCTTATTTCAGGGACAGGCCTGGGAGGGAACCAGAGTGGAGAAGCAGCTTCCATGAAGTGCCTGGACCGAGCCTTAGCCTCCCTGCCGTGCTGGGCACTGCCTGCTGACGACTCAGCAGGCCCTGTAAGAGTGTCACACTCTAGAGCCGCTCGCCCCAGGCCACCCAGCTGTCAGCAGCGACCAAACTCACATCTAGGCCGGCGGTCTAAGACCCCTGACCTTTGACCATCCTGCTCCCTTGGCTTCCTGAGGCCTAGCGGGAGCACCAGGGACTTACAGTCAATGCTAGAGGCTGAAGAGGTCTGGTCAAGGTAGCTGTCGGACAGGGACTCCACCTTAAGGATGAGTTCTGGTTTCTTCTCCTATGGCAAGAAACAGGCTTTGTAGTTCAGATGGTAGGAGGCCCGTGCAGCTGTACCTCTGGAAGACTAAAGGCTCTGGGACTCTTCAGTGGTCATTCCCGTGAGCTCAGAAGTCCTTGAAGGTGCCAGGTTAGGGTGGGGTGGGGACGTGGAGAGGCTAAACCTGGCAGGAAGGGGAGTGGCCAGGCTAGACAGGTGTGGTGCCACAAGAACGGTTGTGTTTAAGGGGATGCTAGCGCCTTAATCTTTTCAGCTGCAAAATGAAAATTAGTTCAGCCGTGGGACAGGCTTCTGTAAATGGTAAAGGGCTGTGCCCTGGGGAATGCTTACTGAGGATTTGAGAGGCTTCTCTCTGCCTTATCCCCTTCCATTCTCCCAGCACAAGTGGGGCCGGAGGGAGGGGGAGAACCGTACTAACGACCATTTTCACTGACCAGGAAACCAAGGCTCGGAGCCCCTAAAAATCCCGCCCAGGGCCACTCAGCTAAGAAGCAGAGAGGCTGGGTTTGAATCCAGGCTGCAGGTCTCTGCCCACATTTATACCTGCAGACAACAAGGCGCACCACAGCGCCCCAGCCACCAGCTGGGGGTTGCGCTCTGGGCTCCTGCCCTGGGCTCCGTCCACCTCAGCCCAGCATCTCCCTGCGGGAGGGAGCCCCTGACTTCAGGGGGCACACAGAGGGAAGGTGTGTACTTTAATATTCATTCTAACATGAGCTAGAAAACAGAAGAGCTAGCATTTTCTTTTATCTTTTCTTCTTTAGACAGGGTCTTGCTCTCTCACCGAGGTTGGAATGCAGTGGTATGATTACGGCTCACCGCAGCCTCAACCTCTTGAGCTCAAGAGATCCTTTTGCCTCAGCCTCCCAAGTAGCTGGGACTGTAGGCACATACCACTACGCCTGGCTAAGTCTTGTATTTTTTGTAGAGATAGGGTTTTGGCCATGTTTCCCAGGCTAGTCTTGAACGTCTGGGCTCAAATGATCTGCCCAGCTTGGCCTCCCAAAGTGCTGTGATTATAGGCGTGAGCCACCGCACCTGCCCACATTTTCTATTGATGGCAAAGGATGCTGGTATTCCTGTCCTTCAATTGCGTAAGGTTTCCTTTGAACATAAGTGTACTTGACATCTACCAGCAGTAGAATAGAGAAACACACGGTGGGATAGGACGGAATATTCTACAGCACCAGCAAGAGGGAGCAGGCTGCTGCCACCAGCTGCAGCGTGGGTGATGCTCACCACGCTGTCCGTTTATGTGAAGAAAAGACAAAACTCATATTTGGCGTTAGGAATCAGGACAGCCTTGTAGGTGGGATGGGCTAGGGGAGGGGTCTCAAAGGGGGCCCCAAGGGGCTTCTGGGAGCTGGGAAAGTGTTCTTTCTCCATCGGGATGATGGTATCATGGGTGTAATGCAGTTTGTGAAAATTCATCGACTGGTACTTAGGATTCATGCACTTTTCTATATTCATGTTACATTCAGTAAGAGGTTTTCAGAAACAAATTTAAGAGTTAAGAAAATTCTGGGGGCTGGCTGCAGTGGCTCGTGCCTGTAATCTCAGCACTTTGGGAGGCCCAGGAATGCAGATCACTTAAGCCCAACAAAAATACTAAAAATACAAAAAATTAGCTGGGCGTTGTGGTGAGCACCTGTTATCCCAGCTACCTGGGAGGCTAAGGCATGAGAATTACATGAACCCAGGAGTGGAGGTTGCAGTGAGCTGAGATCATGCCACTGCACTCCAGCCCAGGTGACAGAACAAGACTCTGTCTCAAAAAAAAAAAAAAATTCTGTCACAAGTGGCAAGCGGCTAGTGCACACAGTAGAATTCGTGACAGTGACCCATGGGCAGGGCTGTGACTCCCCTCTGAGTCCATGCACCTGCGCCCACATCCCCACACACCTTCCCTCAGGAGCACCCCTTGCTGGTGCCATCCCCATCTCATAGCAAGATGTCCCCAGCCCCTCACACAGCTGAGGGGTTGCAGAGCCAGGCCTGGAAGCCAGACTGCACTGGCCTGCATCCTGCAGCCCTGGGCTAGGGTACGCTCTGCCCCAGACCCCAAGCGCCCCAGGCCCTGGCATGTGTTCCACTTACCTCTTTTTTCTCCTCCTTCTTCTCTTCCTCCTCCTTGGGGGCCTCAGCCTCTCCCTCTGAGCCTTCCGGTTCTACCTGCGGGAACTCAGGAGCCGCCTCCAGCTCCTCGGAGGTCTCCATCAAAGGCTTCCCCTGCATCCATGAGTGCTGCAGGGCCCAGGCCTTCTGGCGCTCCAACTCCCACTGCCTGAGCATCCTGCCAAGCGACGCTCCCCAAGACACTGAGTCAGCCTCCCTGGCCCATGCTGGTCACTCCAAGACTAGACAATGACCCTGGCATGCAGCTGGAGCCAGAGGAGCCTGGAGCTACAGCCATTCCCCAGCCCTAGCCTGTGCCCCCTGCTCCAGCACTTACCCCACAATGCCTTGTGGGCCACTGGCCTGCAGGCTGCCCTCCACCATCTGCTCCAGCTGCAGCCTGGCCAGGTGGGCTACCTGGGTGCTAAGCACTTCCTCCACTGACATGCCCGGGAAGAGGTTGGTCATCAGCAGGGACAGCTGCCATGAAAGGGGGTGACCAGAGTCAGGTGAGGGCCAGAGCAGGGAACAGATGGTGTGATGCTGCCCTGACCCCCTGCACAGCCCAACTTGGCCCTTCCCAGGGCTGAAGAAAGAATAGTTTTGCAAAGTTTTTTGTCTTTGTTTTTTGAGACAGAATCTGACTCTGTCACCCAGGCTGGAGAGTACTGGTACAATCTCGGCTCACAGCAACCTCTGCGTCCCAGGTTGAAGCGATTCTCGTGCCTCAGCCTCCTAAGTAGCTGGGATTACAAGTGTGCACCACCACGCCTGCCTAATTTTTGTATTTTTAGTAGAGACAGGGTTTCACCGTGTTGGTCAGACTTGTCTCCAACTCCTGACCTCATAATCTACCTGACTTGGCCTCCCAAAGCGCTAGGATTACAGGCGTGAGCCACTGCACCTGGCCTTATGATTGTTATCAAACCAGATTTCTTTGGGGGTAGAGAAGTATTTTTATGCACCAGGCCATGACTCTGGAGCCTGTCCTCCTGATGTGGCAGGACCCACCTTTGGTTGCTTGGGGTTGAGGAGCAGGACAGTGGCCACATCCTGGCGGGCCCCAAAAATGTTTTGCAGCAGCTGCCGGATCTTGGCTCGGTACAGGTAGTACTGGGCCTTCTGGGGGTTGTGCCGGATGGCCATGGAGAAGTGTTCCTCTGCTTTCTGGAACTGCCTGCAGGACACAGTGGGTCCCAAGCTGCCATGAGCTGGGCCATCTGTGAGGAAAATGGTGGCTTCTGGGCTCCGCTGAGGAGTTGGGGGAAACCAGGCTGGGTCTGCTCCCCTCACCATGCCCCTCTCTGCTCTCTCCACCATCTACATCCTTGATGGAACCAACACTTAGATCCCAGCGTGAAACTCCAACATCAATGAATATTTTTATGATCTTGGGGTAGGGAAGGCCTTTCTGGGGATGTCATAAACCCATCAGCTAAAATGAAAATATTAATTTGACTGTAATTAAGTTCCAAGTTATTGAGTAGTAACAATATCACAAAGAAAAGCAATATATAGGAAAAATATATTTTGCCACATATAGTAGACAATAGGCTAATATTCTCAGTCTACAAAGAACCCTAATGACCAATTTTCTTTTTTTGAGATGGATTCTGGCTCTGTTGTCCAGGCTGGAGTTCAGTGGCACAATTTCAGCTCACTGAAACCTCCGCCTCCTGGGTTCAAGTGATTCTCCTGCCTCAGCCTCCCAAGTAGCTGGGATTACAGGGGCACGGCACCATGCCCAACTAATTTTTGTATTTTTAGTAGAGACAGGGTTTACCATGTTGGCCAGGCTGATCTTGAACATCTGACCTTGTGATCCACCCACCTTGGCCTCCCAAAGTGGTAGGATTACAGGAGAGTGAAGGCTCTTTAGTGAAAACTTGGAAAATAAAATGGATATTTAGGAAACATAGGGCCAGGCACGGTGGCTCATGCCTGTAATCCTAGTACTTTGGGAGGCCAAGATGGGCAGATCACTTGAGACCAAGAGTTCGAGACCAGCCTGGGCAACATGGTGAAACCCTGTTTCTGCTAAAAAGACAAAAATCAGCCGGGCATGGTGGTACGCACCTGTAATCCCAGCTACTCGGGAGGCTGAGGCAGAAGAATCGCTTGAACCCAGGAGACAGATGTTGAGGTGAGCCAAAATCGCACCACTAGCCTGGATGACAGATCAAAAACCTGTCTCCAAAAAAAAAAAAAAGGAATAATAACCAGGAGTGAAGCTTTTTTTTTTTTTTTTTTTTTTTGAGATGGAGTCTCGTCCTGTCACCCAGGCTAAAGTGCAGTGGCACAATCTCGGCTCACTGCAACCTCCACCTCCCAGGTTCAATCAACTCCCCTGCCTCAGCCTCCTGAGTAGCTGGGATTACAAAGTGCACACACTACGCCAGACTAAGTTTTTTGTATTTTTAGTAAAGACAAGATTTCACCATGTTGGCCAGACTGGTCTCGAACCCCTGACCTCAGGCAATCCGCCCGCTTCGGTCTTCCAGAGTGCTGGGATTACAGACATGAGCCCCACGCCCGGCCTAGAGAAGCATCTTGATTGACCCAGGGATCCCAGCAGCTGGCCTCCTGCCCGCCCCGCCCCCAGGCGCGCCCCGCCCACCGTGGGGGCCAGAGCCTACGCACCTGCGCCTCTGCTCGCAGAAGCCCATCTTCTCCTGCAGCAAGCCCATGCGTGTGTTGGCGCCCTCGTCCTGCGGGCTCAGAGCCAACGCCTGCTGGTAGTCCGCCTCGGCAAAGGCCAGGTTGCCCAGCTGGAAGAAGCAATCTAGGGTCCGGGGGCGGGGGTGAGTGGACCCCAACTCCCAGTGCCCGGGAGCCCCACAGCCCAGCCGGCTCCAGCCTGGGGAGCGGGGCCTCAAACTGGTGGCTGATAACCCCCACAGGCAGTCGCGGTCCCAGTCCCCTCTAGTTTTCTGGGTGTCTGGGCACTGTTTCCCCAGCTGCCTGTTTTGAGCATTTTAAGGAGTCTGGAGCCAGTCTTGTCTAATGCAGCATTTCCCAGAGTGTGTTCCTGGGATACTGAGACTGTTACGTTTCCTCTTCTCGCCCTTCCCTACTCTCTCCCTTCCTCCCTCCCCCAGGGGTCTCCAGTGCCCAGTGGGGTCTTAGAGTTGATGAGGCTCCCGTGTCCCCGCCCCTGCCCTGGCCCCTACGCACCGCCCCGGTTGATGTAGAGCCCTTTCTCCTGCTGCTCGTCCCGGAGGGCCTTGTTGAGCAGCAGCACGCCCTCCTGGTAGGCGCCCTGCCTGTAGCAGTGCACGGCAAAGTCATTGTAGGTCAGCAGCAGCTGGCGTTGTGCCTGCTGCACCATGTCCTCCTGGTCCTCGGTCACCATGTCCAGCGTCCTCAGGAAGTCCTCCACTGCCCCATCAAACTCCTGGAGCCGACGGTACATGATGCCCCTGTGGGGGAGGGCGTGGTAGACGGCAGAAGGGACGTCAGGGCCAGTGCACCCCCACCGCCTGGCGAGTGGCCGGACAAGGCACTGCCAGCTCTGGGCCTCCTGACCCATGGAGGCAGTGGGGATCCCCACCTCATTTGCTTGGTTTGTCCTGTGAGGCCGGCTCTTCACTGCTACTCAGATAACCCACTAGGCACCGATCATTTCATTTTTTGCAAAAATAGCTTGTCTCTTTTTGGGAGCCAGGTGTATGCCAGCCTTACACTAAAGCATCTTGTACAAGAAACCGGTGTTTTACCACCACGGTTTAGATAGGTTAATGGGCTCCGAATCACAGTGGCCTGTCGTGTCACTGAATCACTTGTGGGATGCTGAAGCCCAGCCCCTTGGCATAAGGAGAAGTTGCCTGGGGGGACCACCCCCTGGAGTCACTCCTGCCAGGGCAGCGGTGCTCCCTCTTGAAATCCAGCAGGATGTGGTAAGTTCCCGGGGACCAAACTCAAACCTAAGTCTCATCCACTGAGCTGGGCTCAGGGCCCAGCGTGAACTGCTTGGCAGGCTGGGGCTGTGGGATTCCTGGAGTAACTGGGATGATGTTGCCATCCCTCTTCCAGCAGTAACAGAGACCACCTCTGTGATGCCTTAACCCAGTAGGAAGTAGGGAAAGATTGTTAGGGGCTAGCTGGGGAAACTGAGGCCTAGAGGGGGTCAGGGACTCTCCTTAAACCACACAGCAAGTCTGTGGCCTGGCAGGGCCTAGGAGCCAAGGCCAGCACCTCCCCATGCAGTACCGGAAGAGGAAGAGACTGGGATCCAGAGGGTTGTTGTCGATGGCAGAGTTGATGCGCTGCAGTGCGTGCCACAGCCTGCCCTGCACGGCCAGGATTCCTGCATCTTGGCGCGCCTGCTGTGCCTGGGCCACCATCTTCTGGAGCAGCATCCTGGCCTGCAGGTGCCTGGGAGTCAACAGCAAGGCGCTGTGCAAATCCCGGTAGCAGAGGTGGGGCTGCAGGAGGCCAGGGGGTGGCATCAGGGGCACGGCGGGGGCGACTGAGCCGACGCCTGTCCTGCACGGGATCTAGAGGCCTTTCTCTGGCAGGGTGGTATCACACCATGCCTCTTCCGTGCGCCCCACATCCCTCCACGTTCCACCCTTTCTGCCTCTTGAAGGACAAGGAGCATGGTGGGGAAATTCCATCGCAGGCCCCATGCCGGCTGGCCCTTTCCAGATGTGACCTCAGGTGAGCCAGGTTAGCTCCAGTGGTTTCTGCAGATGCTGCCTCCTTGTCAGGCCTCTGTGAAGCCCACTCAAGGTGGGGGAGTGTGTGACCTCTTGACTGTGACAGTTGTTTCCCTGTCCCCTCCCCTACACTTCCTCTTCCCCTCCCTGACCTTTGAGCCCAAGACCACTCCGCCCAAGCCCAGATTCAGGCCTGGGTACAGCAGAAACTCCCCCAGCAAGTCTCTGGCGGAGCTTAGCCAGGCAACAGGCAACGCCCTGTCCCCTACAGGGTGACTGGCTGGAAGTTGAACAGGTGGTGTGGACAGCACCACCTGTGGGTGGATGTCGGGAGGGAAATGGCAGGAGCTAGGGGCAGGGCTTTGGCGCAGGCAGCCTTGGGCTCCCGGCAGTGCCCCTGGGAATAGGCTGTGTGACCTTAAGCAAGTCACCCCGGGCTGGTTCTTCCTCTGTGAAGAGGACAGTGTGTCTCTATCCTGAAGGGTAGCTGCGAGCCTCACAGCTAAACAAGGGCAAAGTGCTGAGACTGGGCCTACGCACAGCGGGGGCTCAAACCACAACAGTCACCAATAATCATCAATAATTACTAGTCTTGGCAGGGCGTGGGGGCTCAGGCTCACGCCTATAATCCCAGCACGTGGGGAGGCCAAGGCACGGGGGATCACCTGAGGTCAGAAGATTGAGACCAGCCTGGCCAACATGGTGAAACCCTCTCTCTCCTAAAAATACAAACATTGGCTGGGTGCAGTGGCTCACGCCTGTAATCCCAGCACTTTGGGAGGCGGAGGCAGGTGGATCACAAGGGCAAGAGATCAAGAGCGTCTTGGCCAATATGGTGAAACCCCATCTCTACTAAAAAATACAAAAATTAGCGGGTCGTGGTGGCATGCGCCTTTAGTCCCAGCTACCTGGGAGGCTGAGGAGGAGAACTGCTTGAACCCGGGAGGTGGAGGTTGCAGTGAGCCGAAATCGCGCCACTGCACTCCAGCCTGGCTCCTGGCGACAGAGCGAGACTCTGTCTTAAAATATATATATATAAAAATTAGTTGGGCATGGTGGTGGGCACTTGTAGCCCCAGGTACTCAGGAGGCTGAGGTGGGAAAATATTTGAACCCAGGAGGCAGAGGTTGCAGTTAGCTGAGATCACACCACTGCACTCCATCCTGGGTGACAGTGTGAGACTCTGTAACAAAAAAAAAAAATTACGAGTCTCACGCCACTGAATCACTTGTGGGACACTGCAGCTCAGGCTTTGGCACAGGGAGAAGTTGCCAGGGTGGACCTCGCTCCCTGGAGTCAGTCCTGCCAGGGCAGTGGCACTCCCTACTGCAAGGCAGGCTGGCATTTCAGCCACACCCAGGATGTCCTGCCTGGAGAATGAGGTCAGCCCACCCCAGCCCACCCACCTGCTCCTCCCATCCTAGCTTCCCAGCTCCCCATCCACCCAGGCCAAGCCAGAACACTGGGCACTCTTCTGGATCCATCCTTTTCCTTCAAGCCCTCTGCCAAGCCAGACTCTGGCCCTGCCTTCTGAAGGGCAGTGGAACTTGCCCCTCCTTGCCACCCTCAGGACCACCTTTCCCTCAACCTCACCGCACCCCGCAATGGTGCCCAGCCTCCTCCTCAGGCTCTGTGCTCCAGGCCTCCCCCTGACCCACACTCCCTGCAGACACCAGAATGATCTTCCTAAAGCCCCCTGCCCTGGGGACACCTGGTGGAGACTCCCACTGCCTCCAGGGAGACTTCTCATCCCTGCCCTCCCCTCCTTACTGCCCAGCACCCCTTCTGCCACCTCCCTGGTGACCCTAAGTTTCTCTTGCTCCCAAGCTGTTCCCTGGACTGTCTGTCCCTGTGCCCAGCCCAGGTTGTGCGGGTGGTCAGGGGTAGGGATGGTTCTTTCAGGCAAACAGGAAAAAAGAAAGGAAGGGGGAGGAAGAGGAGAAGGAAGGAGAGGAGGAAGGGAGGAGGAAGGAGGGAGAAAGGGGGAAGGGAAGAAGAGCAGAAAGGAGAAAGGGGGAAGGGAGGAGGGAGGAAGGGAGGAAGGGGAAGGGAGGAATGGAAGAGGGAGAACAGAGGAGGGAGGAAGGGAAGAGGGAGGAAGAGAGGAATGGAGAAGGGAGGAAGGGGAAAGGGAGGAGGGAGGAAAGGAGGAGGAAGGGGCAAGCGGGGCGGGGGGAAAGGGCTACTTCATGTTAGGTGCCCTGGGTGCCCCCGTGTGTGGCTTCACAGGATTGTGGCTAAATTCTTCGTAGTATACTCATCTGCCCAGGGACATCTCCCCCAGGCTGTGAGCTCCATCCGGACATGGATGGCATGAGTCTCTCATCCTTTGCTTCCCATGGGGTGCAGCACAGGCTTGGCACAGAGCCAGGGTGGAGCAACAATGGAACAAGGACCTGGCCTGGCAGCCAAGTGGTCCAGGCCAGCGTGGGCCTCTTCCCAGGAAGGACAGAGCCCACTGCACTGTGGGATAGGGCTTCTGGGCTGGCTGACAGTCTTGCCTCCTCCTGTAATCTTGGGGCACACTGAGGACTCCCAGGTTGGGGTGCATGCCCCTGCCCACCCTCCCTGCTGTACCTTCTGGAATAAGTTGTAGAGTCTGGCCCGGAGGATGTAGATGTCAGCGTTGGTGGTGTCCTGCTTCAGCTCCTTGGTGACAAGCGAGAGGCAGTCCTGATGCCGCTGGAGGGCCAGGAGGCAGGCCATGCTGAGGGCAGAGGGCACAGGGTGCTCTGTTTCCTGGGTGGGGCAGCAGGAAGCGTCTGCTGGGAGAAGGGGCTGGCAAGGGCACTCACCATCGGTAACGGAAGCATGGTTTCTCGGGCTGGAGCTCAGCAGCATGTGAGAAGACATCCAGTGCATCCAGGAAGGTGCGCTGCTCAAAAAGGCATTGCCCCTAGGGACACAGGGGACAGTCAATTCTGCTTGTCAGCCCAGCCCAGCTGTACCCCCCAGCTGGCATTGGAACACACTGAGGTGGGAGGGAGAGATACAAGAGACAAGGACAGAGCCTTTTAGATCTGGGAGAGACTTGAAGAGGCAGAGACACAGAGACAGATACAGACCTGGGGAAAGACAGCAAGAGACAGTGAGAGATGCACAGTGGGCAAGATACAGGAATACAGAGATTCAGGATCAAAGAGAAATCGAGAAAACTCAGATGGCTGGGCCAGACATG
The DNA here is from genome assembly GCA_963573385.1 of Cacajao melanocephalus. Taxonomy (NCBI): domain Eukaryota; kingdom Metazoa; phylum Chordata; class Mammalia; order Primates; family Pitheciidae; genus Cacajao; species Cacajao melanocephalus. The sequence goes on from CAUYLG010066913.1 coordinate 55,895, forward strand.
GTGGCTCACACCTGTAATCCCATCCCAGCACTTTGGGAGGCCGAGGCAGGTGGATCACTTGAGGCCAGGAGTTTGAAACCAGTCTGGCCAACATGGTGAAACCTCATCTCTACTAAAAATACAAAAATTAGACAGGCGTGTTAGTGCATGCCTGTAATCCCAGCTACTTTGGAGGCTGAGGCACGAGAATCTCTTGAAGCTGGGAGGCTGAGGTTGCAGTGAGCTGAGATCATGCCACTGCCCTCCAACCTGGGCAACAGAGTGAGACTCCATCTCAAAAAAAAAAAAGAAAGAAAACACAAATGGCAGAAAGACCAGCAGAACTAACAGGAACAGGCTCTAGCCTGGACCTGGGCCCTGGTTGCTGAGCCCTGTGCTAAGAACTTGAACTTGTTTTCTCACTGGCACTAGAATGCTTTTTTTTTTTTTTTTTTTTAAGATGGAATTTCGCTCTGTCCCCCAGGCTGTGCAGTGCTGTGATCTCAGCTCACTGCAACCTCCCCCTCCTGGGTTCAAGCAATTCTCTGCCTCAGCCTCCCGAGTAGCTAGGATTACAGGGGCCCACCACCACGCCTGGCTGAATTTTTGGTATTTTTAGTAGAGACGGAGTTTCACCATGTTGGTCAGGCTGGTCTTGAATTCCTGACCTTGTGATTCACCTGCCTCTGCCTCCCAAAGTGCTGGGATTACAGGTGTGAGCCACTGTGCCCGGACAGCATGCTTCTCTTATGGATGAAGGAACTGAGGCTCAGAGAGGTGAAGTGACTGTGCAAGAGCACACAGTAAGTGGCAGTGCAGGACACAGGCCCCCAACAGACAGATTCAGCACATGGTCTGAGGGCCCCAAATGTTTCTTTTTAAGAACTGAATATTTTTTGACATAAACAAAAGACATCAAGCCTGGTGAGGTGTCTCAAACCTATAATCCCAGCACTTCGAGAGGCTGAGGCGGGCGGAGCACTTAAGGTCAGGAGTTGGAGACCAGCCTGGCCAACATGGTGAAAACCCATCTCTACTAAAAGTACAAAAATTAGCCGGGCATGGTGGTGCACATCTGTAATCCCAGCTACCTGGGACGCTGAGGCATGAGAATCATTTGAACCCGGGAGGTGGAGGTTGCAGTGAGCTGAGATCATGCCACTGCCCTCCAGCCTTCTCAACAGAGCAAGAGTGTGTGTCAAAAAAAAAAAAAAAAAAAAAAGACATCAAGGTTGTCAAAATGGAAGAAAACAAGACTTTGTTGGTGTTTTATAGTTTAATACTGTTTTTACTTTGAAATACACTTGTGACCTTTTTAGTGCTTAGAGCCTGGGGACTCTAGATCTGTGCTGTCTATAGCATTGTGTGACTATACGCATTTACATTAATTAAAATAAAAATAGATATAAAATTCAGGTCTTTAGTCACACTTGCCACATTTCAAGGGCTCAACCGTTCCACATGGCAGGTGGCTGGCATATCAGACAGCGCCGTGTAGATCACTGTTGTTAATGCAGAAAGCCTGACTGGGCAGTGCTGCCAAACTTGAGCCAAGCCTGGCAGTAAACCAGCCTGGGGAGGTCAGAGGGGCAGCAGGTGGGGACCCAGACACAGGGACAAGGAGGAATCCAAGGAGACAGAGTTGGGCCCAGAAGCCAGGAGAGCCCCCCACAGCGGGAGAGCCAGTGGTGTGAGGCGGGTGCCCCCAGGCACCTGCAGGTAGAGCACAAAGGTGAGGCGTTCCAGGTGCTTGCTGTTGTCCTGCTGTAAGGAGTAGGCCCTTCGCAAGTTCTGGGCAGCCGAGGAGAAGTCACAGAGCTGGAGGTAGGCTTCGGCCCGCAAGGCGTAGAAGTCCACCTGAGGATGAGGGGACCCAGGCTGCTGGATCCTCCCCACCATCTGCCCCTGGAGGGTAGGGGAAAGTCTCCGTCCCCCTGAGGGTTGACACCCAATTTCCATCAGGGACTTAGTGGTCCTGAGAGGAGGGATCTGGCAGGTGCGACGGGGTTTGGAGGCATGTTTCATAACTGCCTGTGCCCACCCAGGTCTGCCTCTCACCAGCTGCGGTTCCAGGTGGAGCGCGCGGGAGAAGAACAGCACAGCTGTCTCCCAGTCTGCCTGCTCCAAGCACTGCTGGCCTCTGGAGTAGCTGTGGGGGAAGGGGGGACAGGCAGAAGGGTGGCCCTGACTGTGGACTAGCCCAGGGCATAGGGCTGGGGCGGAGGGCGGGGGAGGCAGGGGAGCTGAGTGGAGAGGCAGGAGCAGTAGACAGAAGCCCAGGGAGGGCAGGCTGGTGTTCCTGGAGTCCAGCCAGGCCACCAGCCTCTTATCCACTGAGGCAGAAGAGACCCGTTAGACAGTTGAGTTCACTGAGGCCCAAAGAGAGTCAGTGGCTCAAGGCTGCACGGTATGTGAATGGCTGTGCTGGGCAGGAACCTGGGATCCCAAAGCAAGGTAGTCACTCACTACTCCCTGACTTTGAGGGGCACTGTTGACCCCGTAACCTTTGGTTTTACTTCACAGATGCTTTGGAACACCTGGCTGGTCCCAAAGATGCGCTGCAGGATCCCTTTAGGGGCTGGAATCACCCATGGTTTTCGGATGTCCTCTGAGGGGTCCTGGTCAACCTTCAGGGCATCCTAGAACAGAAGGACTGCAAGCTGGAGCAGGCCCCAGAGACGACCCCCACCCACTGACACTCCCCAGCATTCTGCAGGGAGGGAGGAGGGGCAGAAGTGAGGCCTGGAAGGAGGCACTCCCAATCTGGGGAGGTCGGGTGGTGCTCCTAGCCCCATTCCCCTTAGGGGATGCTCCAACCGGTCCTCTCCAGCCCTGCCTTTCTCCTTTCCTGTGGTCAAGGTCAGGGATCAGGGTACTCACGCTTACAACACCATCTGCTCTCCTCCTGGGCCTTCCCAGCTCCCACCTCCGGCTACTGACACCCCAAGCTCAGGTCCGGTCCCAAATCTCAGGCCTTGGGGGTCCTACAGCCCCTTGGATACCCTTAATTACCCTCACTCCAGCAGGCCACACTGAGCACCTCATCTGACTTCTGCCCCAGGCTCTCCCACCTTGGTGAGGTCACTTCCTCTCTCCAGCCAGTGGGGGTGGATGGTGAGTGGCGTGGGGCGGCGACATACGGGCTCCCGGACCCTAACTCCAAGCCGGAGACATCCGTCCCAGCAGCCGCCGAGTCTTACAAGGATCTCTCACATCCCTGATTCTTGGCAAGGCGGCCAGGGCCTTCCCTGAATCGCACTGCTGCCTCTGCCCCTCCCGGCCTTCACGCTTTCCTGGGAACCCGGCCTCGGTGTCTCTGCCTGGCCCTCTGCCTTTGCTTTAGTCTTCTCCCCAGCCCGCACCTTGTCGGAATCTGTCATGAGGCCCCTTCCAAGAGGATCCCGAGACCTCTGCCCACTTCGTCGCTGCCCCGGCCCCAGCCCCGGCCCCGGCCCCGACGTTGCTAGGCACCATCACCAGGACGCCCACAGGCCCCGCCCTCTGGCCCCGCCCCTCTGGCCACGCCCCCGGGAACCAAGTTGTTTGAGCCGGAAGAGGGTAGAAAACTTTTATTAGCTGGGGAGGCTAAGGCCTACAGCGGAGAAAGGACTTGCCGGATTTTCGCCGCAAGGCAGGGCCATAGCGGGGGGCATAAAGAGGCTTCCGTTTCCCAACCGAACGTCAAGCAAGAGCTCCGAGCGTCCCACACAAATCCCGTACGGACATTGTGACGCCGCGCCACGGAAAGCCTCTGGGCTCCAGGAGACCGCCTCACCGCTTCCGCCCCTCAGAACCAAGGCGGCCACGCAGCCCGGCCCGGATTGGATGCTGGCGGTTGACGCCAGATAGGTGGCAACGCGATTGGCTGCGGACTTATGACGTCAGGGCCCGGTATCCGGGCTGTGAATGGGGGCAGCATGAGGCCGAACAGCCTTTTGCGCTCCGGCCAGCGGCTGAGTCGGGCCATGAGCCGGTGCGTTTTGGAGCCTCGGCCCCCAGGGAAGCGGTGGATGGTGAGTGGCATGGGGCGGCGACGTACGGGCTCCCGGACCCTAACTTCAGTTTGGCCATTATGTTCGGCCATTTGGAGTGCCTCCAAATTGCTGCTGTTTTCTTAACTGGTGGGCCCAGTGCTCGACGGGTTCCAAACTTCCAGAAGCTCCGCTCCTGCACTAGGGCGCCCTGCCTGCCCAGCCTACTGGAGTCCTCGGCAGTGGGATGTCTGGGCCCCTTCTCCGCGCCCTTTCCCCACTGCAGCGCTGCTCTGAGTTTCCGCTCCTCTGCTTTGGGGCCCACGGGACGCTGTGAGATAGAGGGTGGCGAGAGTTGTCGGGCCTCAGTTTCCCTGGTGCCGCCCGCAGGTGGCTGGCCTGGGGAATCCCGGACTGCCTGGCACGCGACACAGCGTGGGCATGGCGGTGCTGGGGCAGCTGGCGCGGCGGTTGGGTGTGGCGGAGAGTTGGACGCGCGACCGGCACTGTGCCGCTGACCTCGCTCTGGCCCTGCTCGGGGATGCTCAGCTGGTCCTGCTCCGGCCACGGCGGCTTATGAACGCCAACGGGCGCAGCGTGGCCCGGGCTGGTGAGTTTAGGGCGCCAGGGGTGGGTGGGCAGGCTGCGGGGGTGGGGGTGGGGGTGCAGGGGCCAGAGGGGGCCTGGCTGTGACAGATCCGCGGGTTCACCTCCAAGTGCCTGTTGAGCTCCGGTTGCTGCATGGCCTTGGGTACTTGTGGAGGCCTCAGTTTCTTTATTTGTGAAGTGGGATTAGTTGTGGCCGCTCCTCATGGGAGTTGGGACGGTGCTCCTCTGGGCAGATGGGCAGTAACCAGGGATGCTGTTTCCCTGTGCTAAGCGGAGCTGTTTGGGCTGACTGCCGAGGAAGTCTACCTGGTGCATGATGAGCTGGACAAGCCCCTGGGGAAACTGGCTCTGAAGCTGGGGGGCAGTGCCAGGTGAGGTCCTGAGATGGTCAGGGTTGGGATAGGGCTGCAGGCCTCCCAGTTGGGGTGGAGTAGGGCTGCTGACCCAGTCTCCACAGGAGATGGGCTGCTCTGACCCAGCTGGGGCAGGGAGGGGTAGAAGGATGCTGCCCCAGGGAGGCACTAACTGCCCCTCCCATATCCCTTGAAGGGGCCACAATGGAGTGCGGTCCTGCATTAGCTGCCTCAACTCCAATGTGAGTCTACCCTTCTGTTGTGCAACTGGGTGGGGTGGGCCAGGGGTCCCCCAGCACCTCACCAAAGCTCCCTGGGCCTCTCTGGCTCTCCCACAGGCAATGCCAAGGCTGCGGGTGGGCATCGGGCGCCCGACACACCCTGAGGCGGTACAGGCCCACGTGCTGGGCTCCTTCTCCCCTGCTGAGCAGGAGCTACTGCCTCTCTTGCTGGATCGAGCTGCCGACCTGATCTTGGACCACATCCGTGAGAGAAGCCAGTGGCCAGGGCTGCCCGCCTGACTATAGTGCCCACAAACCCAGCCTCGGTCACAGAGCTGCCACACCAGCCTTGGTATCTACTTTTTATACAGCTCTCCTCTAGACTGTTCCAGGCTGCCCACAGATTAAAAGTGGGGGTGACTGTGGCTGGAATGGTCCGTTTCTGGAGTCAGTTCTTCTCTCTGTGTCCTACTTGGGACGTAGGGGAAATTCAGGAAGACTAAACCTTTTGAGCCTTTTTAGAGAACCAGGGGCATGGATCTGTAAGATAAAAGATACTGGCTTTGAGGTCGGGCGCGGTGGCTCACACCTGTAATTCCAGCACTTTGGGAGACAGAGGTGGGTGGATTGCTTGAGGTCAGGAGTTTGAGACCAGCCTGGCCAACATGGTGAAACCCTGCCTCTACTAAAAATACAAAAATTAGCCAGGTGTGGTGGCAGGCATCTATAATCCCAGCTATTTGGGAGGCTGAGCCAGGAGAATCGCTTGAACCCAGGAGGCAGAGGTTGCCGTGAGCTGAGATTGCAGCACTGCACTCTAGCCTGGGTGACAGAGTGAGACTCCGTCTCAAAACAATAAATTAAAAAAAAAATTTTTTTTAAAAAAAGATGCTAGCTTGGAAGCTAAGGCCTCTTCAGGGGGATCTCACTCTTCCCTTGCTGGTGGGGGAGGGGACAACAGGATCCAGCCAGCCCTGCTCCCAGGGCATGTGTGGGCATGCCTTGGCCCACTGAGACCCGGACACTCCTTTTTTCAGCCCATTTTACAGATGGGAAGGCTCAGAGAGGTCTGGTTACATCCCCAGGGCCACACAGCTATGGCCTGGCAGATCCTTCGTTTGTACCCAGGACTTGCTGCCACCATGCTGTCCCTGGGGCCCCTAGCACCCTCACCTCATGGCTGCTGTGTGCCTGGAAGGTCCCCACACGGGTGATATATGACAGCAGTCTGAGGTCCTGGGGGTTGGGTGGGATGCGGGCCTGGCGAGGTACCAGGCCTAGATCCCCCGGCCGGTAGGGTGTGATGTGAGAGAGCTGCGGCAGCAGAGACCCACTCCTGGGCAGCTGGATGCTGGGCTGGCTGTGGGAAAGGGGCTGAGGGTCACAGAGACTTCGGTGATCCTGGTTTTTGGCCCAGAGTGAGCTGAGCATGGGCTTGAAGGCTCACCTCTCCTTGGCTGGACCATGGGACTGTGACTCCTGGTGGGGACACATAGCCTTCTGGGATCTCCGTACCACAGTGGAGCCGAGCATGACCAGCAGTTGCTGCAGCATTTCCTTGTGCCACGGCTGGAACGTCATGTCTAATTCGCTGTCCTGTTCATCAGGGCGCATCTGTGGGTGAGGGTGGGGTGGCAGCAGGCCCACAGTGGCCCCAGTACCCATACTCCAAGAAATTCCAACCTCAGTGCCCATTTCCATGAAGTGTACCCTGAATGTGATGGGATACCCATTCTCCATTCAAGAAGACTGAGGCCCAAGACCTTTCAGAATCTCAGAGAAGGAATCCAGCTCCTCAGAAAAGGCCAGAATCAGCAAAGGACAGACTTTCTGGGAGTCTCTCAGGGAAGAGGGGCTTCTGACCCTGAGGCAGCCCCTTCGCTGCAAGCAGCTTCCATCTTGGGCTCACTCCCCTTCCCCTGATGCCCTCCCTCCCTCCCTTCTGTTCACCTGCAGAATGCTCTGTAGGAAGGAGGTGGCCTGGGCCAGGGCCGCCTCCAGGCTGGCCCGAACCTTCTGCTCATCAGCCAGTTCCAGCTCTAGCCTCCGCAAGTCCACCTGCCGCTGCTCCAGCTGCAGGCTCAGCTGGTCTCTCTGGCTCCTGGGCCCCAATGAGTCAACAGCGTTCCCCCTTCCCCAGGACTGGGGCCACCTGGGGCCAGGGGCCCTGCCATTTCTCTCCAAGCCCACAGGGACCTCAAGCCAGCCCTAAGCCTCAGCCCATCTGGCAGGTTCCTCTAGAGAGGGGAAGTCGCTGGCCCAGGTCATGAGGTCAGAAAGAGCTGGGCTGGAGCTTGGCCCCAGCCTGCACCCGCCACCTGCCACCTGCCCCTCCTCAGGCTATACGTACATCAGTGCCTGGTTGTCCACCTGCAGCTGCATGACTCTCTGCTCCAACTGGCTCAGCAGGAGGTGCAGCTCCTTGGCCTCCTTGGTGCCCTGCTGCTGCTCCTGGCACTTCTTGGTCAGCATGAGGATGACCTGTGGGTGCGGGCAGGTGGCCATGCCCTCAGCCAGCCCCGTCCCCAGCTCCAGACACAGCCAGGCCTACCCGGCCCCCTTGTGCAGAGCAGCCAGCTCTCCAGGGCTGTGCTCTGCTTATATAAGTTACGGGGGCTTTGAGTAAATAAAATCCAGAGCTAGGCCCAGTGCCCTTCAGCCCCTACAGGAGGCCCAGTCCTCTGTCCACTGCCTCTCTCCCTCCTGACTCGACTCCACCCCTGCAGGGCCCCTGGGGTCGCCTCCTGCCTTGCATGCAAACGCCCTGTGCTGAGGCCTGCAGGCACACCTTCTGGTAGCCAATTTTGTGCCTGGCCATGACCTTCTCCGTGTTCTCCAGCAGCGCCACCTGTTTGCACAGATAGTCCTGACGTCGCTTGAGCTGCTCATTCTCCTGCAGCAGCTGCATGCCTTGCCGGGAGATCCTGGCGATCTGTAGGGTAATGCTGCTGTTCTCCGTGATGGCCCGTTTGGTTGTCTCCCACATCCGGTTTGTGGTCACCTTGTGGAACTCATTGGCCACGACGTTCACGCGCTGGATGATCTCTTTCCTCAGTCTGGCCAGAAAGACAGGAGGCGAAGGGGGCCAGACTGAGGAAAGAGCAGGCACAAGCCCTGGGCACACCCCTTTCCTTTGTGAGGTTTCCAGAGCACCTAGGGGTGTGAAACACCTGCAGGCTCTCTCCCTGGGAGGGGTGGAGCTATGGGCAGCACTTTCCCTATGGATCCTCTGGACCTTTGGAACTGGTACCATTTCAATGTACTCTCACCTAATAAATAAAAATGATTAATCCCAATAAGTGGCAAATGGAAGCCCTGGGAGTCTCCAGTGCCAGCAAAAGGACTGCATCTGGGAGCTGATTCCTTTTCTCACACCTCTCCATAATCACCAGCTGGGATTCCAAGGAGTAGCAGGTTGAGGAGGGGGGGTCAGTTATCCATCTAACCTCCCCGTTAGAAGCTGAGGCTTGAAGACCAGGATGTTCATGGCCCCAGGGATGAAGGCTCCAGAGGCCCCAGAGGGTGCCTCGCTTACCCACCTGTCCTTGTCCAGCACCGACTTCTTCTCCAGGTCGTACGCATAGTCCCTGAATTCACTCTCTTGCTTCTGCACCTGGTCCTCCAGCAACGTGAACTTGTCCATGATATCGTCTTTCTGTAGCTGGAACTCCTCCAGGGCTGCCAGCTTCCCCCCTGGCCATCGCAGGGCACAAGGCCTGATGAGGGGTTGCCTCAGAGGACAAGGCCTGGCAAGGACCTTAAAGATGCCCCTTAGGCCCCTGTCCCTTCCTGGGTGCCCTGTGCCGTCTGACTCAATGGGGCAGGTCTACCATCCCTTATCTGCCCTGCCTGGCCCTGCCACCTTTACTGCCTTCATCCAGGCTCCCTCCCTCTGCCCCTCCATGAATCTTATGAAGCTTTGTTCAGGTTCTGCCTCCTTCAACAAGCCTCCCTTGATACTCTCACGAAAGTAACAGTGACAACAGCAACTGGGTTTTTTTGTTTTTTTTTTTTTTGAGACAGGATCTTGCTCTGTCACTCAGGCTGGAGTGCAGTGGCACAATCACAGCTTGTTCAACCTCCCAGGCTCAAGAGATCCTCCCACCTCAGCCTCCCAAGTAGCTGGGACTACATACGTGCACCACCACACCTGGCTAATTTTTGTATTTTTTTGGTAGAGGTGGAGTCTCACTATGTTACCTAGGCTGGTCCCGAGTTCCTGGGCTCAAACAGCCCTCTCGCCTTAGCCTCCTAAAGCACGGGATTTACAGGCATGGGCCACCACACCTGGTCAGCAGCTGGACTGTATATATTCTCTGGGCCAGGTTCTAATGCCATCTGACATTTGAGCCTCGCAACCCTTGCCAACTGGGGGACCTTGGTCACGACACTTCACCTTTTGAGGTGCTTCCTCATCTACAAACTGGTTGGGGGATGTTTCCAGCTTCGTAGGATTGCTGGGACAGTTGAAGACAGTGTGTGCCAAGCAGCACGTGGCTATTTGCCCTGTTTCTCAGGTGAGAAACAGGGTCAGCGATAGAGCTGGGATGTGAGCCCTGTGTTTTGTCCCCGCCATGGGTGCCTGCGGCCTTACCAGCCAGTCCCCTCCTCACCAAGGACGACATTCTCCGTGGTGAGCTGGTCCTTGGTCTCCTGGAACTCGTGGCGCACCTGGGCTAGCTGCGCCTCAAAGGCGTCCTTCTCCATCTCCTTGGCGAGCTGCAGGTTCTGGAGCTGCTCATTGAGCTCCGTGATCTCATCCACCTGCTGGTTGAGCGTGCGCTTGAGGAAGGCCACAATCTCCTTCTTGTTGTTGGCCAGCTGCTCGAACTCCTGGCGGAACAGCTTTTCCTGCACAGCCAGCTCATCCCACTTCCGCTGGTACCTGGGGCGGTAGCAGGGCAGTGGTCCAGGGTTCAGGCTGGGCAAGCCAGGCTTGCAGTGTAGCTGGGCCCACTTACCTGGACCCCCTGTCCCATAAAGCGGCATTTGAGATTCCTTGAGATCAGAATCCAGCCTCATCTCCCACTGTGCCTCCTGATCTGGCAGTCATGACTACATCCAATGCCTGTGCTTAGCATGTTATTTTTATTACATCACTAGAATGTAAACTCCATGAGGGCAGGGCCTTGTTATGTTCAAGTATGTCCCCAACACCTGTGCCTGGTACGTAGCCAGGTGTGCAGTGTGTTTGTTAAATTGTTACAACAACTTATAAGAATGTAGGTACTGGCCAGGTGCAGTGGCTCACACCTATAATCACAGTACCTTAGGAGGCTGAGGCGGGTGGATCGTGAGGTCAGGAGTTCAATGCCAGCCTGACCAAAATGGTGAAACCCTTTCTCTACTAAAACTACAAAAATTAGCTGGGCATGGTGGTGTGTGCCTGTAATTCCAGCTACTCAGGAGGCCGAGGCAGGAGAATCGCTTGAACCTGGGAGGCGGAGGTTGCAGTGAGCTGAGATTGTGCCACTGCACTCCAGCCTGGGTGACAAAGCAAGACTCTGTCTCAAAGAAAAAAAAAATGTAGGTACTATGATGATTATAACTATTTGACAGATGAGAAAGCTGAGGCTCAGAAGGATAAAGGAACTCTTGAGTTTGTAAGTGGCAAAGCCAGGATTTGAACATGAGTCAGTCTGACCCCTAGAATCAAGGCTCTTAGCCACAATGCCGCCTGCTGTGGTCGGCCAGCTCTGCATGCCTCCATAACTCTCCCAGGCTTTCAAATCCCAAGTCTTTGTACCTGCCGTCTCTCTTACCTTTTTCCATCCAGTAACCCTGGTGGAACCTTCATGGCCCTGAGCCACATTTGTGGCCCTGTCTTTGGTGCTCTCCTGTAAGTTGGCCCTTATCCCACTGGGTGGTTGAAATCTAATAACATGCCCCTCTCCTCCACCTCTGTATTCTCAGAGCCTGACAGATCGCTTGGCAAATAGTAAGCACCCAATAACTCTGCTAAATACATTTTCCTTGAATATTCTACCTGATGTCTCAGCTCAAGGGAAGTTTGTTAATTTTAATCAGCATCACATAACCAATTTACTGGTTTCCAATGAAATAACTGAAGATACTTGGAAAGTTGTTTTACATTATAATTTAGTTGACCAACATCTTTCAAGTGGTGACTGCACACAGAGCACTTCAGGGCTGTGGCCTGAGAAAGCAGCCTTGCAAAGGGGAGTCAGGAAGCCAGGGCTCCCATCCTGGTGCCTCCTATTCCTGGAAGTGACTTTCCTTTTCTGAGCCTCAGTCTTCCCCATCTGTGCAATGGGGATGACATCGGCACCTCTCTAGTAAGACTTCTGTGAGGACTCTGCACCAGCACATGGCCCGCCTGGCATCACCAGGGACTCAGCATTAGCTATGGTTACCCACAGCATCAGTCACCTGGGGAAGAGCTGCCCCCTGCTTGTCTTTTAAGGTCACCCTGAGACTGGGGCTGGTGCCTCATAACTGGGAGGAAACATAAGAAAATGATGGGCAAGTGAACATGGCTCTAAATGAAGAGTTTGAGGCTCTCCCCGCCCCCACCATGTCACACACAAAACTGGCTCTAGAATAGAATGTCACAGTCATGGAGGAGGAATAAACCTTTCCCACTTACATTTGGGTAAACTGAGGCCCAGAGTGGAGAAACAACTGGGCTCATGTGCTGGGTGGGTCAGTGGGGCACAGGTGCCACTGCCAGGAAGTGGAAGTGGGGCCAGGGGTTCCCCTGCCTGGTGGAGGGCTGTTTCCACCCTTTTGTGAAGCCTGTGGTCCCATGGGGCAGGAGTGAGGCAGGGGAAAGCAGGGATTGCCTGGGGTGGGGCCACGAGTTAGCATCATGGGCCCAGGGTTCTAGAAGCTGAGAAAGTGGGGAAATCCATTTACTCTCAAACTCTTGAAACCTCCCGAAGGTACATATGAGGAAATGAGGTTGGGGTCAAGTGGGGTCGGGACATCTCATGGGAGGCCAGAACAGAGGCCTAGGGCCCGTTGGCCAAACCTGCCCTGGGCATGGGCTTCTGACCCAGGGCACCAGACTCTTGGCCACCAGCCCACGCACCGGGCCAGCCGGTCCTCCAGGTCTCGGATCTGGATGTGGTAGAACTCCTTCACCTCCGTGGCCAGAGGCGCCTCCGCAACCACCACGGGTTCCTTCTTGCCCACTTTCTTCTTCTTGACCTCAAGCTCCTTGCCTGCCTTACTCACACTCTTTTTCGGAGCCATGGCTGATGGCAGCCAGGGTTCCAGGCCCCAGGAAGCGGCCAGGTGGTTGCTAAGGAAGCCAGTCCCGTACATAGCAACAGGCTGAGGTAGTGAGACTGGGCTTAAAGGGACGCTGCCCTCTTCCTGTGGGTGCCAGTACCAGGTCCTGCTCCAAGGCAGATGGCATCATTGAGGCCCCAGGCCCAGGGGAGTCCTAGGCCATGGAAGGCAGGACCCCTAGTTCTCAGGGCAACCTTTTGGGCTTCTGGGGAAACCCATCTTTCCCTCATGTGGAAATAAACGCTGTGGGAAACGTTCGTGTGGGTCAGGGCCCTGGAAATCACCATCCTCTCCTTTGTGCTGATCAGGAGATGGACAGCACTAACCCTGGGCACACAAAGCCCGTTCTGCAGCTTTGGTCTGGGGTGGCAGTGTCCTGGAGTGGGTGTGGTCGGGGGTCCAGCTGGGTGTGGCCCTGGCTGGCAGCTGGGTGCGTCTATGAGCTCCAACCCCAGCCCCAATCTTGGCCAGCCAGGCCTGGGTGCCCGCCTGTGTTCCCCAACCAGCCCAGGCGCTCCCTGGGACAATGGGCAGGTCCTCTCCATCCCTGTCTTCCCAGGGCTTGGCACTTAGCAAGAGATGGCTACAGCGCTACCCTGAAAGTCTGACAATAGCCAAGGTGGATGGCAGTGGTACTTCCGCAAGTGTGGTTTATTGGAGCAGCTAGATCTTGTGAGTTGCAGGACTCTTGGGGTGGGGGCAGGGGGATGAGGAAGCCTTGGGGCACTGTAAGGGGTCAGAAACGCAGGGAGGTGGGGGCGCTTTTACTGTTGGTGATGAAAAAGGTCAGAGAAGTGATTAGTTTGTCCAAAGTAAGCTCACATTTGGGCTCTGTCTGACCTCCTGTGGGACCTTGGGCCAATGGCCTGAACCCTGCTCTGTGAAAGAGCTCATGAGACCTCATCCATGAAGTTCCTGGTGCAGGGATGCTGGGGGCATTTAGTGAGTGGTGGCCCATGAAGCTCCCGGCCGCTTTGTGTGGTGGGCAGGCAGCTACTAGAATTTCTGACACCTCTGGACCCCACCTATGGTGGTCTGTCCTTCCCAGGGTGCCTGTTCCCTTCAGGCAGGGCAGCCCTGGGAGGGCAGAAACGTGTCTGGCAAAGGGAAGAGATGCCCATGCTTCTGCATAGGCCTCAGCCTGTGTGCACTCACAACAGTGAAGGAGCTCTGGCTGCCCAGTACCGACACGAGCTCAGCCGTAGAGACCCCCCACCCAGGTGGTGCTGAAGGCATTGAGAATCAGACTCCCAGACAGAACAGCAAAGTGGGACTATCCAGGGGGCCAACAGCCTTCTGAGCCTACAGCCTCGAGCGGACTCTGACCCATGTATTTATTCTCTCTGAACAGTGATTATTACTAACAAACAGGTGTTCTGTGATATCTCATAGAACAAAAATAAACTAGGTAGGCATCTTGTGCCTGCTTACCGCTGATCACAGACAAACCAGCAAGTATTCTCCACGAGGGAGCCCTGGGGGAAGGGTCACATATCCCATGCTTAAAGAATTGTTTTAACTGGTGTATGATATACGATATACATACACTGTTTTTCTACTTTAGAGTGCCCCAAGCAGTTTTCCCCTGGTGGTGGGGGAGGGGGGGTGGTGGGGGAGGGGGGGTGGCGGGGGAGGGGGGTGGGGTGGGGCTGCCAGGTTTTCCTTGCCATCATTCTCAGCAAACAATATGCTTTATCATACACTCAGCATTTCTCAACAGCGCAGGACTGCAGACGTCGCTGACGCTGAGGCCTCAGGGGAAGAGGCCTGGCCCAGTGCCCTTCCAGCCCAACTCGATGCCCCTGCTCCTGCTGGACACTGCCCCCTTCCCCACCTGAACAGCTGCTCCCGCAGGAGCCTAGGCGGGCAAAAATTCCCACAGTGCTCCCAGCTGACCCGGGGCCTCCCCATGCCTCCCCAGTTTCTACTCTCTTTTCCCCAGGGCCATTGCAGGAGATAGCTCTGAATTCCCAGCTTGATGGACCCACAGCCTCTCGGGCAGCCTGGAGCCCACAGAGGGTGTCAGCTTGGAGACCTGCCCTCCTCCCCTTCCTCAGCCCCAGGATGGCTTCATCAGCACCATGTGGCAAGAGGGATGAGCTGAACTTCCAGGCCAGCCTTCCAGGTGGAGGCAGGGAGGGGAGGCTGTAGGCTGGAGGGAGAGGACTTTCTGGGGCTTGCTTGGAGACTCTCCCCAAAGCTCCCTACTTTGGCGCATAGGCCGCTACTTGCCACAGGGGCACCGTCTCATGACCACTTCTCCAGCAGCCTTCCGTCGTCTCCTGGGGAGTGAGACTGATGGGCCTAGAGCTGCTGGAGCTGTGAGACACAAAGTCAGCAACCGTGCCAGAGCTGGGTCTCCTGAGAGGAGTCGGGCAGTGCACAAAGCCGTGCAGACTGCAGCCATCCCAGGACTGGACAGTGGCCTGGCCACTGTCACCTCTGGGAGGCTCTGGAGGGGAGAAACCTGGGCCCTAGGGAGGCAGGGAGGCCAGGCATCACTAAACATGCCCTTGGCCAGGTAGCACTGGTTCATGCCTATAATCCCAGCACTTTGAGAGGCCAAGGTGGGAAGATCACCTAAAGCTAGGAGTTCATAGACCAGCCTGGGCAACATAGCAAGACCCCCATCTCTTAAAAACAAAAATTAACCAGGCATGGTGGCGCGTGCCTGTAGTCCCAGCTACTCGGGAAGCTGAGGTGGGAGGATTGCTTGAGCCCAGGAGTTCGAGGCTGCAGTGAGTTATGATCGTGCCACACGATCTCTGTTCAGGATGCCATCTGGTCTGAGTTAGGTACAGGCCAATAAAGGAGGCAGTTAATCTACAATAAGGTCAGCGATTGGGAGGGGGAGTTCTGGTCTCTGGTCTTTCCTTGTCATTTACAGAACGGGAACAATGCAGGGGGAGGTTAAGCTCCAGTCTGAAGGAGAACTGCAAAACAGGCTGCGTGGCTCACATCAGTCACCTCTCTCGGCTTAAAGTGGTTTTGGGGTTCCAACAGCTTTTACATTTTTTTTCTTTTTTTTTTTGGAGACAGTCTCGTTCTGTCACCCAGGCTGGAGTGCAATGGCACGATCTCAGCTCACTGCAACCTGGGCCTCCTGGTTTCGAGTGATTCTCCTGCCTCAGCCTCCCGAGTAGCTGGGGACTACATGCACATGCCACCATGCTTGGTTAATTTTTATTTATTTATTTATTTTTTTAGAGACGGGATTTCACTATGTTGGCCAGGCTAGTCTTGAACTCCTGACCTTGTGATTCACTCACCTCAGCCTCCCAAAGTGCTGGGATTATAGGCGTGAGCCACAGTGCCCGGCCCTAATTTTTAAAAATGTTTTGGTGGAGATGGGGTTTCACCATGTTGCCCAAGCTGGTCTCGAACTCCTGACCTCAAGTGATCTGCCTGCCTTGGCCTCCCAGAGTCCTGAGATTACAGGCATTAGCCACCACACCTGGCCAGCTTTTAAATTTTACTCTCACATGTTGGACACCCAGCTGGTGTCAGAATTGGTATGAAAAGTAACAAATATTTGGTGTTAGAAAAACATCATTTCTCCCCCAACCCCCTAGTTCTGTGTTGTGAAAGTTTTACCTGGCGTGTTGTACTCTAGGCAGGTGTGGTCAGAAAGACAGGGGCAGGCTCTCCTTCCGGCTCTTAGTCTGGCTCTTCATTTCCCTCTGGGAGGGGAAGGCTGCTGGCCTTTCTCTACACAGCAACCCCACCCCCATCCCTGTGCTGCAGAATCTCTATTGCAAGCAGGTACAGCAGGGAGGACGTTCCCACAAGGCCCACCTGGCACATGGCAGCTCTTCTCCAGGTGCAGCAGGTTGAGAATGCTTGGGCCCTGCTGGCCTCACTCCAGCTAGCTCATAGGGTGGAGGCTTCACGCCAGGCTGGGCGAGACCAGCTGAGAACGCCATGACTGCCACCCCCTGGTGTCCACTTATAGAGCAGGGTGCGACTTAGGAAAAGTAGGTTCCTCTCCCAGTTTGGGTGCAGTGGCACGTGGGTTTTGCTCTGGGGAAAGAGGCAGGGGAAGAGAACAGAGCTCTGTGGCTCTGCCGAGGAAACTGACTTTACTTCTGTCACTGCTTCAAAAACTCCATGGCTAAGGGCTGCCAAAGACAAAATTACAACCGATCAGTTTAAAGATCGTAATTGACTTTTTAAATTTTTATTATTTTTTTAAAGACAGAGTCTTGCTCTGTCGCCCAGGCTGGACTGCAGTGATGCAATCTTGGCTCACTGCAACCTCTACCTCCCGGATTCAAGTGATTCTTATGCCTCAGCCTCCCCAGTAGATGGGATTACAGGCATATACCGCCATACCCAGCTAATTTCTGTATTTTTAGTAGAGACAGGGTTTTGCCATGTTGACCAGGCTGGTCTTGAATTCCTGACCTCAGGTGATCTGCCCACCTTGGCCTCCCAAAGTGCTGGGATTACAGGCGTAAGCCACTGCACCTAGCCTTAATTGGTATTTATTTGTGATTCTAGAATTGGGTGATAGAATGAGTGTTCCGATGAGCTGAACAGAAGAGGTTGGTTTTACAGATAGAGAAGACTGACAAAAGCAGAAATAGAACAAGAAGTAGATTGGTTGTTTCAAAGTGACTTTCATCTGGGCACAGTGGCAAGAACTTTCGGAGGCCGAGATGGGCAGATCACCTGAGGTCAGGAGTTCATGACTAGCCTGGCCTAAATGGCAAACTCCTTCTCTATTAAAAATAAAAAAATTAGCTGGCTGTGGTGGCAGGTGCCTGTAATCCCAGCTACTTGGGAGGCTGAGGCAGGAGAAAGTCTTGAACCCGGGAGACAGAGGTTGCAGTGAGCCAAGATCAAGGCACTGCACTCCAACCTGGGCGACAGAGCAGGATTCCATCTCAAAAAAAAAAAAAAGTGACTTTCCTTATAAAGGTTAAAGCAGAGGGGACTTCCTTGTCATGCTGGCTAAATCTCAATTGTTTAGGGAGTTGGTTTTTCTCTCTCACTCTTCTGGCTTCATGCAAAGTCAGATAAATAACTTAGTTTCAGCTTGGTAACACAGAAAAGCATGAATGACTTCATTTTAGTTTGGCCATTTGGGCTTATTGCAGGACTCAGTCCAAACCAATGGCCTTCTATAAATTTTATTTAACAGAGCATTGTCAAAAACATTGTCAGGAGTTGGAGACCAGCTTGGGCAACATAGTGTGAGGCTGCAGTCAGCCAGGATCACACCACTGCCCTCCAGCCGGGCAACAGAGCAAGACTCCACCTCAAAACAAACACATAAAAAACAGCAGAGATCTTGGTAGAGAGCAATTTAGAGGAGGCTGGCAGCTCCTTTCCTGATGACAGAGCAGCAGAATAGAGAGAACTGGAGAGAGAGAGACAGCCAAGGAGCACTCCTGGGATAATGGTCAACACAGGGGTCAGGAAGGCTGTGCTCAGACGCAAGGCTACACCCACTTGGGAGGAAACAGTGCAGGACAAGGGGCTGACTTGAAAGCATGGCCAAGCCCCATACAGACCCGTCAACATGGGGCAGAGCCCTCACTGGCACAAGGGGATTAAACACTGAGGAAACACTGCCTCAACAATAAACTGTTCTGATCTAGGAGTAATTTCTAGGGATCCATGCTTAAAAACAATATTGCAGGCCGGGGCGCAGTGGCGCACGCCTGTAATCTCAGCACTTTGGGAGGCTGAGTTGGGTGGATCACTTGAGGCCAGGAGACCAGCCTGGCCAACATGGTAAAACCCTGTCTCTACAGAAAATACAAAAAATTGGCCAGGTGCGGTGGCTCAAGCCTGTGATCCCAGCACTTTGGGAGGCGAGGCAGACGGATCACCTGATGTCAGGAGTTCGAGACCAGCCTGGCCAATATTGTGAAACCCCATCTCTACTAAAAATACATGAAAAGGGCCAGGAGCAGTGGCTCACACCTGTAATCCCAGCACTTTGAGAAGCTGAGGCGGGTGGATCATGAGGTCAGGCGTTGGAGACCAGCCTGACCAACAAGGAGAAACACCATCTCTACTACAAATACACAAATTAGCCGGGCGTGGTGGCCTATGCCTGTAATCCCAGCTACTCAGGTGGCTGAGGCAGGAGAATCACTTGAACCCAGAAGGCTGTGGTTCCGGTGAACCGAGATTGTGCCACTGCACTCCAGCCTGGGTGACATAGAGAGACACTGTCTCAAAAAAAAAAAAATTACAAATGTGGGCAAAGCATGCCAGAGGCTCATGTCAAAAGCCCAGCACCTGGCACCTGATGAGTTCACAACAAATGGTTGTAGTGACAATAAACATGATGGTGACTTGTCAATTTAGGTGACACAAACACGCCCATTTTTGTTAGTGTTTTGACAGGGTCTCACTCTCTCCCACGCTGTAGTGCAGTGGTGCAACCATGGTTCACTGCAGCCTTGATCTCCTGGGCTCAGGTGATTCCACCCCCCACCTCCAGTAGCTGGGACTGCAGGTGTATGTGCCACCCCTGGCTATTTTTTAAACAATTTTTTTTTGTAGAGATGGGGGTCTCCCTGTGTTGCCCAGGCTGGTCTCGAATGCCTGGGCTCCAGTAATCCTCCTATCTTGGCCCCTCAGTGTCAAGATTACAGGCATGAGCCACCATGCCCAGCCAAACATGCCAGTTTTTAAATATTTCAAGTAAATTGGGCACTTTACCAGAGAAATGATGGAAACGTTCAGGTTTATCAGTTCTGAGATGAAGAGCACTTTCTTTAGCAGGTCAGGTACTCCTGATCCTTGGGCTGGAGCCGGTCTGGCAAACAGCTGATTCTTAAGTGCCTTCATTCATTCATTAATTCATTCCCTTTATTTATTCAACTAATAGATCCCTGCTCCTATGCCTTATTAAAGTGAGTGGCCCCGTGTGTGTTGGGAAGATGTCAATCAGATGCGAACATAGGTAGCAGAATTTCACCTGTGATTTGGTACTATGATACATTAACTTGAAAAAAAATCACACTAATAAATTTGGGAAAGGAGAGGAGGAACCTCCTTTAGAGGAAGTTACAGCCTGCAAGGTGGTCATCCCACAGTCTGAGAAGTGTGCCTCCAGCCAAGACCGGAGACAGGTAGGAGGAGGGGTTGGGGTAGGAACTTTATGCTGAACAGGTTGGCCAAACATACATATTCAGTAGGTTATAGGCAGGGCTATGAATATTCATGAAGGTGGTTCAACACATGCATGTACCATTTGACCCATGTTTACTTTGGGGTGGAGATTTGGCATTTAAATATATTATAATTAGGCCTTATTTGTCAAAAGGGCTTTTCCGAAAATGAGGACACTCAAGTGCACAATCTCTAAACTGGCCAGTCAGTCCATGGTCTTATCTGAAACCAGTCTCTTGTCCAGTGAAAGCTATAGTTACGTCTGGTGGAAAGGTGGTCAATCCCTCAGCCTCTGGTAGCTGGATGAATTGTAATTGTTTTAACATTGCTTATCTCCAGGCCATCTAGAGCTTGTTTAGCTGCTAAAGAAGAAAACCTTGTGGCAGTTGGAGGACAGCCTATTATTTAAGTGTGGGGTGTGTAACTTCATCCCTACCTGCTGTGGCCTGAGGTCCTATTTATAGTTTTTTATTTTATTGCCACAAAGAGTCTGTTCTGCCGGTCTTATGACCTCTATTTTAACATGAATGCTGGTCCGTTGTTTCTAAACTGTAAAAGGGAGGGGAGTTTCATGAGGTGTGTCTGACCTTCCATCTCATTATGGCTGGGAACTGTTTTAAGGTTTTTCTGGGGTTCCTTAGCCAAGAGGGGCTCCATTCAGTCGATGAAGGACAGATTTCATTTTTAGTCAACAGAGGAAAAGTACAGAGAGCTCTGAAAGCATGAGGAGGAGCCAGAAACAGCCCCCATCATGGAGGCGCTAGGCTTGGAGGAGAAGGAGGTGCTGCCCATAAGAGGTGTGGGTGGTGGTGGAAAGAGCTCAGGGCCTAAGACAAGAAAAAACAACTCAAGTTTGATGAAGGCCAGAGAAGCTGCAGCTGAGAGAAGGAGCGAGCAGGTAAAAGAGAGGCAGAGAGATAGCCTAACACATAAGCTTCCTAGACCAGAGAAGGAGCAGTGCATTATTTGATCAGCAGAAGTACAGGTTCCAAGTTGCTTTATTTTTATTTTACTTTACTATTTTCTTGAGACAGTCTTGCTCTGCTGCCCAGGCTGGAGTGCACTACAACTGGCTAGTTTTTGTATTTTTAGTAGAGACGGGGTACCAAGTACCAGCTTGGCCGTAGAGACCCCCACCCAGGCGGCAGTGACAAAAATGAGAGGCAGACACCCAGCTAGAACAGCAAAGTGGGTCTATGGGGTGGGGGCGGGGGGGGGGGGAAAGCTGGCGCTAGCAGCCTTCTTAAACAGAGCCGCAGGGGCTGACAGCATCCAGGCTGAAGGGCCCAAGTAAATGTTGACCCATGCATTTATTCTCTCTGAACAGCTGCTCATCATTAACAAAGGTGTTCAGTATTTTCTCATAACACAAATCATGCCAAGTAGGCAGCTGGAGCCTGCTTACCACTGATCATAAACAACCCAAGAAGTATTCTCCACGAGGGAGCCGTGGGGGCAGGGTCAGATAGCTTAAAGAATTGTTTTAACAGGTGTGTGATATTTATATATTGTCCTGCCACTTTGGAATGCCCCGAGTAGTTTTCTACTGGGTGGGGGGGTGGTTAGGTTTTCCTTGCCATCATTCATCCTAGCAAACAATATATTCTGTCATACACTCAGCATTCATCAATATTCGTAAACTTAACATTTCCCAACATCAATATTCATAAACTTAACATTTCTCAACAACGTGGTTTCACCATGTTGGCCAGGCTGGTCTGGAACTCCTGGCCTCAAGTGATCTTCCCGCCTCAGTCTCCCAAAGTGCTGGGATTACAGGTGTGAGCCATCCTGCCCAGCCTCCAAGTTGCATTTGAAAGATGTCTCCAGTTGCATGAGGTAAAGGATTGGAATGGGGTGAGGGGGTGAGCTGTTACAGGCCTGCACAGCCACCAGAGTGACAGTCATAACTATTTGCGAAGCATTGTCGTAAGGCTCTACATGGATGATTATATGTAATCTTTGTAGCAGTCCTACATGGGAGGCACTTACATTATTCCCATTATATTGATGTGAAAATCGAGGTCAAGAAACTTCTCCAGGTTACACAGGGAAGTCAGGAGTCAAATCCCAGGCTCAACTCCATAGCCTGACTGGTAACCATTATGCAATAAACACGGAAAATTAAAAGTGCCTGTTCTAGGAAGAGACTATTCTGGTAACAGCTAACTCCCAGAACCCGTTCTTTTTTTTTTTTTTTTTTCCTTGATAGCCCATTTTATTTTGCTCAGCACAGTCTTTCATCCTACTTTAGGGTATCACATGGAAAAAATATGGAACGCTTCACCAATCTGCGCGTCACTGGTTCCAATTTTAGTATATGTACTGCCTAACCCAGCACCCAGAAAAAATGACCCAACACTTCACAGCGGCCTCGGAAAGCCAGCCAATCAGCAACCGTCTTACCCCAAGAACCCCGCCTCCAGGGCCAGAGGCGACCAATCCCTAAACAGCCCGGCTAGTAGCCTCTCACCAATCCCGGAAGCCCGGCCTTCCCAAGCCAAGTCCCCAGGCCCTGTTTCACCCGCTGCTTGACCGGTGTCGGACGGCGGCCTTTTCCTTGCTCACAGTGTCTCAGCCTAGAGTGTCGCTTCTGCGTTGGTTGAGGGGAGCGCGGGCGGCCAGGCAGAAGGCACCCTAGGGGCAGCTCTGGGTGGAGTCCTGCCCTTGCCAGAGAGCTGGGCGTTCCTTGGGCATTTTGGCTTCTGTGAGACACCAAGAAGTTGGTATTGGCCTGGCGCGGTGGTTCACACCTATAATATCAGCACTTTGGGAGGCTGAGGCCGGAGGAGGGGCGGGGAGCGGGGGTGGGGGGGCGATAACTTGAGGCCAGGAGTTCGACACCAGCCTGGACAACATGGTGAAACCCCCGTCTCTACTAAAAATACAAAAATTAGCCTGTAGTCCCAGCTACTCTGGAGGCTGAAGAGGGAGGATCGCTTGAACCCGGGAGACAGAGCTTGCAGTAAGCCGAGATCACTCTACTGCACTCCAGCCTGGGTGGAAAGAAAAAAAAAAGGTGTTGGTCTTGTGGGAAGCCACTGCTGGGACATGGGCGGCTAATTCAGTACCTTTAACCCATCCCTTCTTTTTTTTTTTTTCTTAGAAACAAGGTGGTGAATCCCCATACCATTACCCCTGAGAGCCAGGGATTCTATGCCATAGGGAGGGGTACAAGTGCTTCAGAAAGAATGGGTAGGAATTTGCCCCAACCATTTTTATTTGCATTTTTTGAGACAGGGTCTCACTCTGTTGACCAGGTTGGAGTGCAGTGGTAGCCTCGGCTTCCCAGGCTTAAGCAAGCCTCCCAGGTAGTAGGGGTTACAGGTTAGCCACCACACCTGGCTAACTTTTCTTTTTTGTAGAGATGAGGTTTCACTGTTGCCCGCCTGGCTGTGAACTCCTGGGCTCAAGCGATCTGCTCTCCTTGGCCTCTCAAAGTGTGGGATTACAGGCATGAGCCACTGTGCCCAGCCTTTTGGTTTTTCTAGTAGCCATTCTAATGGGTATGAGGTAGTATTTCATTGTGGTTTTGACTTGCGTTTCCCTAATGATTAGTGAAATTGAACATTTTTTTGTATGCTTATCTGCCATTTGTATAATTTATTTAGAGAAACGGCTATTCAAATCCTTTGCCCATTTTCTCCGGTTTTGGTTTTATTTATTTTTAAATAGATTCAGGGTCTTGCTGTGTTGCTTGGGCTGGTCTCAAATTCCTGGGCTTAAACCATCCTCCTGCCTCAGCCTCCCAAGTAGTTAGGATTACAGGTGCACGCCATCATGCCCAACTTCTGCCCATTTTAAAATCAGATCGTTTTTTGTTGGTGAGTATAGGAATTCTTGCATCTGGATGTAAGGCTGATAGCCTCGCCGGGAGCCGGATGGACAATACCCACCCTCTCCGCACCTGATAACACTGTTATCAGGAGGCCGGACGTCCTACTCAGAGCCTGCCTTCTCCATGCGGGCTCCCCACACCCACTCCTGCATTCCACCCCTCGCCCCAGGCTCAGCACTATATCATGCTCTCAGCCCAAAATTCAAAAATCACGCCGAGAGCCTGACCAATGGCAGCTCGCCAAGTCCAGGTCCAGTCTCTCTGTCTGGCCAATACAGGTGCCCATGCTTTGTTTCCTCACTGATCAATCTATTACCTTCTCCTGCCCACTTATCAATAGCCCCACTGGGCTACCAATGGCAGCTTGCCAAGTCCAGGTCCAGTCTCTCTATGACCAATACAGTTGCCCATTCTTTGTTTCCCCACTGACCAATCTACTGCCCTCACCCCCTATAAAACCCCATGCCCAGAACGGCCGGGCGCAACTTCTCTAGCCCCTCTCTCTCTCCCTCCCCCGGGGCCACAGAACCTCACCCAGGAGCTGAATAAACTGAAATTTAATTTGTCTCGTGCTGGCCTCAGTTTCCTCATTTTAAACTCGGCAATAACCTTACAATAACAACCTTACACTGGATATTAGCCCCTTAGCAGATATGTGATTCTAAACAGTTTTTCCCATTCTGAGACTG